>VWYI01024839.1:319252-341279 GCA_013399455.1 Anthoscopus minutus
ATAGGGATAGGGGTAGGGATAGGGATAGGGGAAGGGCTGCTGCAGGTAAGGAAGGGGTGTTGGTAGGGCAGGGAAGGAGTGCAGGGCAATGAAGGAGTGCTGCAGGGCAGTCAAGGAGTGCTGAAAGGTAGCAGAAGAGCCATGGGCTCAGTGTGTCAGGGTATGTCCTTGTTCTGGGCAAGACTCTTGCGTCAGTGTCCCAGTATCAGCCAGAGCAGGACAGGAGGGCATCAACAAAGGCAGTGCCCTGGGGTGTCCCCAGGGCTATGGCACTACCTGGTCCAGGTCATAGGAGCAGGAATCCACTCGCTGCCGCAGCACATTCCACTTCTTTCCCCGGAACAGGCGCCACAGAGAGGACAGGCCATAGATCTTGAGGCAGTAGAGCCTGAGCAAAGAGAAGACTCTGCAGCACAGCTGGCAGCTCCCAGCTCCAGCACCACCCAGCTGTCACCAGCACAGCCCCACGCCCACTCACTCACCTGCAGAGCCAGGGGTGGCAAAAGAAATCCACTGGGAATGATACAGATAAAGATGATATACATAAAGACTCATGGCTCAGTCAACCCTATCTGCGCTAGCCCCTGGCATGGGGGCTACTGCAGCCAGCTCTGGGCCACTGGAGGGCAATGGCCAGGCAATGCCCTGGAGCTGCAGCAATCACAAGCCTCATGGCAACACCTTCCCTGCAGCAAGAGGGTGGGGTGGGCCTGGCACAGGGTGCCCAGAGAAGCTGTGGCTGCCCCTGGATCCCTGGAATGTCCAAGGCTAGGCTGGACAGTGCTTGGAGCAGCCTGGGATAGTGGAAGGTGTCCCTGTGGCTGGAGTTGGGATAAGATGAGCTTTAATGTGCCTTCCAACCCAAACCATTCTATGATTCTATGAAAAGAACCAGCAATCCTACCTCCCCAAGCTCACCTGTGTCTCTCCAGTTCACATCTGTCCCTTCCCCTCCCTTCACACCCTTCCAGACAGGGCTGCCCAAGGTCTTACCCCCACACCTGAGTCAATGCAATGCAGTCGTGCCTCTGCAAAGGGAGAGGAGTGGAGCCTCTGCAGCTTCTCTAGTAACCCACAGCTCTAAAAATCCTTAAGAGTGGGAAGAGACCAGTGAAATGCCTGGTGGCCCCTACTGCCCTTCCTTAAGCTTTCAGAACTTGGTGCCATGAGACTTGAAGCTACTTCCCTCACAGAAAAATGACAATGGAAACTTGGGGTGACAAGGGGTGGAAAACACACCTTTTTATCGAATAACATCAAATAAAGAGCCCTTGGGATGGAGAGGAGACACAAAGTGCCCTGGGCAGCACTGCCAACATACAAGGATGTAAAGAAAGGGTACATGGCCACTGTGTGGGGCAGAACAGAGTCTGAGAAAGCCTGAGCTACAAAAGCCAGACTGGCAAATCAGGCTAGCTAAGGTGTGGAGGCTGCTCAGATTTCACAGCAGCAATGTGAAAGCAGAGGCAAGGAAGTTTATCCAAGAGAAGAATCTGGTTTGAGGAACACCAACTGCTTCAAGGAATTGGCAGGGTGCCTCCAGACTAGCAGGCACAGCTTGGTGCACTAATCCCTAGGCAGGAGGGAGCCCATGACAAATCCTCCAGGTTCTGGCACAAACCTGTCCATGGCTCTAAAGCCATGCTCTCCCTGCACCCCCTGACATGAAACCCAGCAGATGTTGCTGCAGAGGCATCTGCCCCACCTGCCCTGCTGCCTGCACACACACGCCTGCCCTCGTTTCAATCTGTGGTTTGCTCTAGAAGGGGATCTCCGTCTTCACCAGCACCTGAACCAGCAAATCCTTCCTCCTTCCAGCTGCAGGAATTCAAGGGGCTGTGCTGGCTGCTGACTCTTCCTAGCTCTCCATGAGGACAGCACACAGCTCTCTGTACTTCTGACAAACAAAAGACAGGTAGACTGGCTCCCTGCAGCTCCAGGGAAGAGCAATCTGCTGAAAAAATGCTTCTCCTACTTCCTACGAACACTTTGCACAACTAGGATGAGCAAGGCCATTCCTCACAGACCAACACGGAAATTCCAGTAATTAGAGGTGTTGGGAAGAGACCTCCCACTCCTGACATTACTGATTCTGGGTGTACAACCTATGGTTACAACAGACTAGGCTCATCAATCAATTCTCAGTATTTCCAACCATTCCCTAAACTACCCACATCTAAAGATTTCCTATTTCTTGTGTCATTTGCTGTGTAAAGTCTGAGGAGGGACGATGGCTATTTTGTACTTTCTAAGGCAAAAGGTCCTTTATCTCCTATATCCCATCTCTCTGGCAAGCTCATCCTGTGGCCTGCGGGACTCCCTGGTGCAGCACAAGTTAGAGGAGAGCAGGAACAGAGCACAGCGATGGGCACCTCTTGCACAGGAACCTAAACATGCCCCAGATGTGCCCCAAAGCCCCCTACACTCTCCCTACTCATTCAGATCCTCAGCCTAGCTCTCAGGCCATAGGACCCTGCAGACAATGACACCAGGATGGTGTCACAGACCCCCTGTAACCCCAAACCTGCCACCTGTGCTCCACAGTGCAGGCAAGGACCTCTGAAACAGGGCAGAGATGGGGATTTTGGGGCTTCTCCTTTCCTCCTCCTCTTCTCCAGTTTCCCTGCAAATCTCTAGGAGGGTGCAATGGAGCAGAGTACTATGAGGCTGAATCAAATGGATGGGGTGAGCTGCTTTCTTGTCTTCTGCCTGTCAAGTAGTTTCATTTTTCCAGGTCACTACCACAACAGATGAATGTCTAATTGCAGGAGAAATGAAAGATGGGTTGCTTGTACTACTGTGGCCATCATTTCTACAGCCTTAAAAGACTGCAAGAAACTAATTGCAGGTTAAACTGTGATTTCAGAACTACACCAAGACTGAATGCTTCACCTCAGCCTGAGGTGCCTCCAAACAAACCCCAGAGGGGGACTCACCTGGCCCCGTAGACATAGAAGCAGTAGATGTGGAAGGTCAGGAGTGCAATGATGTCGGAGGCGATGCAGAGAGCCACGGTCAGGCCCAGACAAGCCGACAGCCCCACATACCACAGGATCATCTCAATGAAGGGGGACAGCAGGTGGATGTAGCCTGGTGGACATGGCAGAGGGTCAGTGTTTGACTGGGTCATCTCCCTCCTGAACCTCTCAAAAGGTTGATTCCCCTTGCCCTAGAATACTGCTCCAGAAATCAGAGCCATGAAAACATGGAAGTGAAGCCGGAAAACTCCTTTAGATACCATCTTCTCTTTAGGAGGGCTAAGAAAAACTGTCTGCCTAGGTTTCTGCCCCAGGGTGGGGCAGCACTGGGAGGATAGGGAGGAGTGTGCATAGCTTGAACATAGCAGTCATCTTTCTCCACATGGGATTTCACAGAATAATTAGCACGGCGTGGTTTGGGTTGCAAGACACTTCAAAGATCATTTAGTGCCACCCCCCTGCCATGGGCAGGAACACCTCCCTTGGTGCTGTTTCAATCCATTTTCAGTCTGGCCTTGAACACTTCCAGGGATGTAACAATTGATTTTCTACATTTGTGTCCAGGTTCTTAAGCACATTTTTAACTGCGCACATCAATCTTTACTGCAACCATTCCTGTTTTCCTGCTCTTCCCACAAAAGCCACCTCATATGGCCTTTGTAAAATAAGGCAGTGCAGACAAACAATCTCTTTCATCACCAAAGTGGGGCAAAGTCACAGAAACAAGACCATACTTGACTGGTGAGCAAAGTAAATTGGTAAAATAACTGTGGAGTTCATGTCCTTCATGCCTGTACTCCTCCATCAAGGATAACAGGGCTGTGTGTTATCACAGGGTTATTTCAAGGAAGAACCTGAAATAATAAAATTGCACTATGCTGAAGTTGGTGATAGAACAAGGTTGGCATTTGCATCCCTGCACATTTCTCATCCCTGTCCCAAGAGCTGCCTCTCACATGGCAACGACCACGAAACCCCACTAAAGACCTCACAGCAGTGCCTTCCCTTGGACACTCACCATCAGTGACACCAAGGAACTAAGCCCCAGCAGGATCTGCACTTCTTGCAGAGCATCAAAACCAGCACTTTATTTAATATGCATGAATTCCTTGTGTGGGAATCCAACTTTGGCTTCAGTTCCCACAGCAGGAAGACTCCCAGACAAGTCTGTACTTGCAGAAGTGCATTTTGATTCATTACTCACCTCTAGGCAAACATTAAACACTCAGAGGGAAGAGATGAAAAGGGAGGCTGGAAAGTTAAACAATTTCACTTACTGATCCAAAGATGGATGTGATAAAGGAAGAAGCGGCCCAAAACTTGATCCAAAGCACGGTTCATTTTCAGTCCAGCTGGTGCTCCCATTAGCCACTGGAGCAGGTCCTGCAGCTCCTCAGCCACGTGCTGCAAACACAAGGAAGCCAGGCCATGAAGAGAAAAGACTGCAATCACACTGAACAGGGCCAGTGCACTGTAAGTGCTGCCCCCTTCAAGTATTCCACCACAACCTTCAAACAAATGAGGAAAAATCCAAACAACTGCTTTACAGACAACTACCTAAATCAGAAATGCACCTTTATTAACTCCTTACTGAATCAAACACAACAGCTGAGAGGAACCTGAACTGCTTCAGTAGTCTCTGTGCTGAGAACATGTCACCTCCGGCCACCTCTGGAAGGCTTGCATAACGGAATTTCTTGGAGTAATAAGGATTCTGGCAAAAGATGGCAAATACTGGTGTACAAATCCACTTTTGGGGACAGTTAGGTGAAAAGTCAGAGCTGAGTTTGGGGAAGGCTGTCAGGATTTTAAAAGGGGGGAAAATGGCAATGTAGAAATATGTATTTAGTGCACAAACTCTCTTGATACTTTGTGGTGTATTAGGCAATAGCCCTGATCTTGCCTATCACTCTCTGCAGGCTTCATGGACAGGTACCCATGGCATCCCAGCAACAAAGCAGCCCTGGAATCACTGAGGAAAAACACTAATGGAACTCCTCCCCACATCACTGAATCAGAAAATCATTATGGTTGGAAAAGCCTTTTAACATCATCAGGTCCTGTGAGCTTAATACTGCCAGGTGCACCACTAACCTACATCCCCAACTTCCACATCCACATGGCTTTTTGAACACTTCCAGTGACTCCACCACTGTCCTGGGCAATCTGTTCCAATGCCTGACCACTCTCTTCATAAAGGAACTTCCCCCAGTTTAAACCTCCTCTGCTGCAACTTGAAACTGTTTTCTCTTGTCCTGTCCCTTGCTACCTGGTTTGCCCCTTCCTGTCAGGGAGTTGTGCAGAGCCTGAAGGTCCCGCCTCAGCCTCCTTTTCTCCAGGCTGAGCCCCTTTCCCAGCTCCCTCAGCTGCCCCTCGTGCTTCAGACCCTTCCCCAGCTCCATTCCCTTCTCTGGACCTGCTCCAGCCCTGTGTGCTGTCACTTCACTGCTGCACACCAAACCAAACCCCAGCTTTGGGCTTGTTCCTCCCTACCTAAATGCTTCAGACCCTCCACTGCAGGCTGTGAATCACAGTTTCTGGTGATTTCAGCCCATGCTGGCCTTCTTTACTGATCTTCTCTCTCCACTCCACTACTCCACACTCCACTTGCAGTTGGGTGATTTTTCTCCTCAGAAGTTTACACCTGCCCTGCTCCCCTGAGCTGAAACCACTGCTAAGCTCCAGTTACCAGTCTCTGAACTGAGGAAGCTGATAATCTTCAGCAAACAGGTGGGGAAAATACCTGGAAGAAGTGACCTCTCACGCTGTCCCACATGGACAGAGATTGTGAGGAAAAGCCCTCTTTCTCCAAAAATCCCACTTACAGTCATGTAAGTGAAGGGCACTGAAAACTGCCCATGTGTAGAACCACCAAGCCATGCTCCCTAAAGATGATGCACTGTAGCCTACTTTCCTTATCATTCACATGTATAATTTCCCTTAGGAAAAATTATTTCCAGGGAATGATTCAATTTTTTTTATTAAACAACAGATCCTGGCAAAATGAGTTTTTAAACATTTACTTTTAGTGCAATGACAAAACTAATGATTCCATTTTCAACTTCTCCAAAAGGTTTGTCTTTCTATTTCCTTCCTTTTCCCTCTGTCTCCCTCCTCAGTCCCAGTCAGGACTGATTGTGTCCCATGGAGCTCACCTCTGTGGCTGAGAAACATTTGCTGCTTTAAAAATAGACTGGTTTTAATATTTTAAGTGTTGGATCAGTAACTTAGAAAAAGCATTTTGGGATTTAATGAAATATTTAAATGCTTGAAAGCAGTCCTTAAACAAGGCTGGGTTTTAGCAGTGAGTATTTCTGGAGGCTGCCAGTCCCAGAGGTGCTCCTAAAGCCTGACAGGGGCAGGTAGCCCTGGGAAGGTGCCTTACCTTGCTGTTATTTAGCTGGGCAAGGCATCTCAAGACAGAGTCCTGAAGCATAACCTTGCAGGTTGTTTTCCAGACAGATATTTTAGGACTGATCAACAGCAAGTAGAATCAGGAAAGGTGACTGTGAGTCTGATTCTCCTGCAGTCATGAATACTGAATGTGGGCATATTAATAAATAAGATACAGTGGTTTGGAAGTGTTTCATAACAGGGTGTTGGGACATGACCAAACTGGAGAGAGACTGGAGCTAACAAGGCTTAGATGAGCTCACTGTGGAAATACTCTTTTTACAGTCATGTTTTTCTTCTTAGTTTCCATGTGCAGAGTACTAATGCTGATGTGACATGGATGGAGAAGAACACATAGGGCACTGTGATGCTCCAGGGAAGGGAACAGAGCTGGGGAAGGGTCTGGAGCAGCTGAGGGAGCTGGGAAAGGGGCTCAGCCCGGAGAAAAGGAGGCTCAGGGGGGACCTGGTGGCTCTGCACAACTCCCTGACAGGAGAGGGTAGCTGGGGGGGTTCAGGCTCTGCTCCCAGGGAACAGGGAAACGGCCTCAAGTTGCAACAGGAGAGGTTTAGATTGGATATTGGGAAAATTTTTTCACCGAAAGTGGTCAGGCACTGGCACAGCTGCCCAGGGCAGTGGTGGAGCCCCTCTCCCTGGGGGTACTTGCAGACAGGTGTTAGTGGTGAACCAGTGGTGCTGGGCTGAGGGTTGGACTTGGGGATCCTAAAGGTCTTTTCCAGCTTTAAGGGTTCTATCTGGTGCGAGTCAGAGCATGCAGAGCCAAAGCTCTCCCTGTCAGACACTCCTGCCCTGTGTCTGTCACAGGTGGTTGGGGCTCTAAGATACACTATTTTATAAATATTATACACTATTATATACACTATATACATATATTATATACACTATATACATTATAAGATACACTATTTTATAAATATGTCTGAAAATATTTTTCAGGAAGTGTTCTCTCTGCTTGCTTTGTCTATGGATCAGTGGAACAAGACTGAGCAGGAACATTCATCCTCCAAACCCCAGAAATTATCTCCAAACCCCAGAAAAGCTTTTGCAGGCACAACTGAGAATAAATATGTAACTGTTTCAAACAGATTGCAACTTAGGAAAAAGAGACATGGGCAAAGATAAAAGACATGAAGGAAAAAAAAGGGAGATGGTTTATAAGCAGTTCTGTTTAAAACCAGTGCAGAGCTTTGAGTCAGGTATTGCTGAAAGAAGACAAAAGCAAGGACAACCATTGGGAAGCCTGGTGGGTTCAAGAGAAGGAGGAAGGTAGGAGTTGTGAGGGCACCTAGAGAGAGATTATTCAAGTTTTCCATTTCTGGATTTGAAAGCCTATTTCAAAAATCAGTCTTTCCTAACAGCTCCTTGCCAGTTACTCCCTGGGTGTCTCTGAATCACACCTGCCTCACTGAGTGACAAAAGCAACTTGTTATTACAGCCAGCACAGCACAACTCACCACGATGGGAAAGTGGGAGCTGCACTCAGTGATGTCTTGTGCAGCATCAACAATTGTCACCCAAGTGCTGATTTGAAAACCATTTTATCAGAGGATGACAAGGGATGGCCAGGGAACACAGCTTGAACTCCTGGCAGCAGGCTGAGCTTGTGAGTACTGAGAGTCAAAATTACCCACCTGCACTGCTTCCTTCCAGAGAGATGTTCGTTGGAAAAAAACCTGAGCACTGTATCCAGGCCTCACACAGCTGGGATTTTGTCAATGTTAAAATCAATCAATCAAACCAATAAGGTTATGAGTTATATAAGGGTAGCCTGTCAATATTAAAATCAATAAGGTTAAAGTGAGGTTATGTATATAGCCTTATAATCCATAACAATCTTACTATAATAGCAACATAGAATATCCTGAGTTAGAAGGGACCTATCAGGATCATCCAGTCCAGCCCCTGGCCCTGCACAGACATCCCAACAATCCAACTCTGTGCATTCCTGGGAGTGGGGTCCAAAAACTTGGGGAGCTCTGGCAGCCTCGGGGCTGTGCCCATTCCCTGGGAAGCCCAGGCAGTGGCAGCACCCTCTGGGGCAAATGAGATATCCAATGTTCTATTTACCAACAGACACAGAGGTGTAGGGTCAATGCTATCAACATATCTGGGCACAGCTCAAAGCAGAAGAGTGTTAGGGAAGGAACAGGAGCTCTCTGCATACAGGGAATGCTGAGTTGCTGAACCTGGCAACACACAAGCACTTGAGAAAGCCCAGTGATGGGAATAATGCAGACCAGATGGACACTCAGCAGCAGAGAGAAAACCTATTGCTGAATGGCTGAGGGGAGATTTTGCTGTCATACTGGAAAAGAATTTGTGCTGGCTTGCACACCACATGCTGAAGTCATTGGTATATTTTGGGATCACTCAGATCTGCATTTTTTAAAGCCTGCACATAATGCATATAAATCAATGCCCAGCTAAAGGAGTAAAAGGACTCCAATTGATTTTATGTCCACAATCTCATATGACTGAAAGAAGAAAGTAAGGCTGGAAAAAAGAAGAGTTGTGAGTGGCCTGAACTGATAAGCCCAGAAAAACAGGGAAGAAAGGCACTGACTGGCTATCAGCCCTCCCAAACACGGAGGAGTCAGCACTTCCAGGAAAGAAAGCAAATAGCTCCTGGTGGTAGCCAGGTAACAGAGTGCACACACGGAGGAGACTTGGTGAAGATAGCTGTCACTGTGATGCAAAAGTTGAGTGACAGATGAGCTAAATTACTGAAAGAAGAACAAACAAGCAACCCTCACAAGAAAGCCTGTCCAGGACAGGTGCTGGGGTTGGACACACCTTGAGTACAGAGAGTATCTGTCTGCCAAAGACACTGGGCAGATGGAATCCCTCCCGGAGTCACCTCTGCAACCAGGAATGCAGCCAAAGTCACTTCCCTGCAGACTTGTTAAGAAATCAGATTTCTGAGAGCTGAGCACTTCCAGTAATTCCAAAGGGAAAGCTCTAGAGAACTTAAACTTCTCCAGCTGAAATACCCATAAGGGAAAAGATGTAGGAATAAGGCTTAGAAGAGTATCTGCAGTGTGTAGCTCAAACACAGGAACAAGCATCCTGTAACTAATGTGGTTCTTCCTACCCATCACTGCTGCTGAGTAGTGTCTTCAACAAACATGCTGTTCTTAAAAGTTTGACTATGAAAGATAAGAAAATCAGCAACAATCCTGATCCACAGTTATACTGGACACTCCATACATGCTTCCTGAAAGTCCAGCATGTACAAGAATGATCAGAGACCTTGTAATAATTAAGGAGTAAGACATGGACCAAGAAGATAATTGTCAAGGGAAATGTGAGTTCTTCCCAGGAAATGCAGGGTAAGCAGGAAAAATGAACTGCTGCTGGAATTCTCTGATCAAAATCAAGTTCTTCCCAACCAAGAAGCTGCAGAAAGAGCAGAGAGAAGACATTCTCCAGCTGCTAGAAAGAAACCAATGGAAAGACTCATTCAGAAATGAAAGAAAAGTGGGCAGAGAAAGGATTAGGCTGTGCAGCTGCATGTCAAGGCTCAAAATCGGCTGCACATATATTCCCAAGACACAGAAGCTCTTAAAACAGAGCTGACCTCAGATCAGTGGTCTGGTCTCCAGCCTCTGAAGTACATTATATGTTCCTGTTCCTTACTGCCACTAAACAGACATACTGGAGCTCTGCACCTAAAATGAACCACCAGAAGAGCAGGGCAGTGTGAGTCATACTCCCTATCCATGAATTTCTGCTGACGTGGAGGGATCTCAGTGGGCAAGAGGAGTTATGTTTAAGAAAATCACAAGACACAGCAAGTTTTCCTAGTTTAGCATCCACACCCCAGAGCACTTAAGCAGGATTTAATGTGTTTGTACTCTCACCCGCAAAGCCTTTGGACTTCCCCACAAAACTCCTTTCACAAGCACAGCTGCATTGCTTATCATGTTTGACTTTCCAGTAGTTTATCAGACTCAATCCAGGTTACAGCTTTTTTTTTTCACCACAACAGCAACAATTTAAGGACAATTTCTGTTCACTCCAGAAAAAAATAAAAGCATTGTCTCTCCATAAACACCCAACCTGCAGATGCAGAGCTCTGTCCAAGTCATAATTGTTCCTTTAGAAGCTGGAGGAGCCCTCCCATAAACATCTAATTATTATTCACAGCATATGCAAAGCAGTGCTGAGTTTCTTTTGAGCAGCCCCAACAGGCTTGATTTGAAGATTTCACTGTTCTTGAGGAGACCTAATTTGCATGACTTCAGACAGGTCCCTCTGAAACCCTTGTGCGTGAGGCATTGCTTCCTTACAACCAACGCAGGCAGGAGCTGGGCAGTGCTCAGAGCAGGTGAAAGGGGATCAGATTTGGCCAGACTTACATCAGCCACAGGGATGAGAGTGTCAGCAAGGTGACCAATGTGGTTCTTCCTGTATAGCCACGACATCAGCAGCATCCCCAGGGCCACGTCAATCAGCAGAGACACAAAGATGTTGGCTTTCCTGCAGGCAGGGTAGAGAGAAACAGACTTAACAGAAAAAGGAAGGACAGTATTTGATGTTTCAATGACAGTTGATAGCTTTGCTTATGTAGCACCTTTAATGTCCCAGGGACACCAGGACAACTCACTGAAGAGGAACAATTTTGGAATCTTTTTATTTCCACTAGTGTGCTGCTCCTTCTGTAGGCAAGCACAAGACAGGTTTGTTCAGCCTGGAGAAGGGAAGGCTGAGGGGAGACCTCACAGCTGTTTATAGCTTCCTCCTGAGGAGTAGCTCCGATCTGTGACCAGGGACAGTCCCGAGGGAATGGCAGGAGCCAGGCCAGGGCAGGCTCAGGCTGGATCTCAGGGAAAGGTTCTTCTCCCAGAGGAGCTGGCACTGCCCAGGCTCCCCAGGGAATGGGCACAGCCCCGAGGCTGCCAGAGCTCCAGGAGTGCTTGGACAGTGCTGCCAGGGATGCCCAGGGTGGGGTTGTTGGGGGGTCTGTGCAGGGCCAGGGGCTGGACTGGATGATCCCTGGGGTCTATTCCCACTCAGGATATTCTGCGAGTCTGTGATTCTAAACCTGGAGCCACTCAGAGCCTGCCACACCACAAAACCTTTCTTGGTAAAGAGCAAAGAGGGGATTGAAGCTACAAAGAGGGGATTGAAGCTACGAAGAGGAATGTCAGGCAGAAAGGTTTATACACACTCAGGGCGATTTACCAATCACCAGTACCGAAGGCACAAGCACCTGGTGCATCCACGCTGAGATCAGATGGCTTTCCCAGACAAGGCAATAAAATGTGGTTTTGGGTTCATACACAAACCCAGAAGAGCTGCTGGGTTGCCCTTTCCTCACTAGAGTTTCTGAATGGAATTCCGTGATGTGAGTTATTCAGGAAATCAGACTGAACAATCACAGTTACTTTTGGCCTTCAAATCTTCTAACCTATTTTAAGTGTTCCCTGGGAGTTTATTACTGCAGGATCAGAGAACTACACAGAACAAGACTGGCTGTGGAAGAGCTGTAGGGCATCCAATATCTGTCTCAGATCTCTGCTCTGTTCCTCTAACTGAGCTGCATGTTTGCTTTTTCTCTTACGCTTTGTTACAGTTCTAACAGTGTAAGTCGAGTCTTTAGTCTGCAGTTTCTACACAAAAAGCTTTCTCAAAAGAGTTGGTGAAAGGGAGCATTTAAACCTTTCTGCTCTTATGGAAAGTGCCACTAAACACTGATGGATGGCTGTGGTTGACAGCAGCACATGTGAAAGCAATGAGCCTGTGGGAGTAGTAACAGCAAAGCACTCACACATGGGTGCAGTACAAGTTTTTTTATGCAATATGCCAGTTGCACTTTCCTGGGCTAGGGAAAAAGGCAGGTATCTGGAAAAAGGCATAATTAACATATAAAATACAAATATAGATGCATATGAATATAGTGCATAGTAAAGATATGCAAACTAGCAGGGAGTAGAGATACATGATAGGGCGCAGTGAGGACCTAATGCTCTCCAGGCATGGGATCCAAGGTTTGGATTCCCCACACGAGACAGGAACAGAGCCAAGACACACCTAACTTTACATGTATGCCATACCTCATCAGCTGATGTTGGTTTTGAGCCTTCTTGTTACTGCTGATGGCCTGGAGGTGCTGCAGGCGATGTCCCAGCTGCTCACAAGTAGAGAGTTTGCTCCACAAGAAAGACAAAGGCCAAAACTTCAGCACCCTGCAGAAACACATGGGAATGTCTGTTCTTGTGTTTGCCATGCAACAGGCAGGCCAGCATCCAGCATCTATGCAAAACAGTCAGTGTTAAATTAAGATTGTGCAACCAGAGCTGGTGATTAGATGTCAATAACTCTCTGAAAGGTTAACAGAATTAAGGCAGCCTTGCCAGATCAAGACATGGAGACAACTCAAGCTTTCATTTACACTCTGTCAAAATACATCTGACTCTTCCAGGGAAGCCACAAGGCAATCCTGATTCCAGACTCTGCTTTTGGATACATCACTGGACTTGCACAATGTTCCAATCTCCAGGTGAGCAAAGTCAAGTTGTGTTCAGTGCAACAATACAACATGGTCTAACTGCTGCACAAATTCCAGTGTTACTCACCACAGATCATGGAGTAGTTTGGATTAGAAGGGACCTTAAAACCCATCTAATTCCATTCCCCTGCCATGGGCAGAGACACCTTCCATTATCCCAGGTTGCTCCAAGCCCCATCCAACCTGCCCTTGGACACTTCCAGGGATCCAGGGGTAACCAAAGCTTCTATGGACACCCTGTGCCAGGGCCTCCCCACCCTCAGAGGGAAGAATTCCCTCACAATATCCCATCTAACCCTGCCCTCTGGCAGCGGGAAGCCATCCCCCCTTGTCCTGTCCCTCCATCCCTTGTCCAAAGTCCCTGTCCAGCTCTCCTGGAGCCTCTTTAGGCACTGGAAGGGACTCTAAGGTCCCTCCAGAGCCTTCGCCTCTCCAGGTGAACATCCCCAGCTGTCCCAGCCTGGCTCCAGAGCAGAGGTGATCACAAGTGTCTGTGTGGTGGGAGCTGGTTATAACAAACAGCTATATGTGCCCTCTATGCAGTTTATGTCCCTTTTCCCCCTCTTTTCTTTTTTCTTCCACTTGATCCTTCTCTTCTTTTTTTTCTTTATTACTTCCAAATTCCTTTTTCAGGGTCTTCACTTCTACCTTCTCTCCACTGTCTTGCAGTGACCAGAATTATCTAGATAACACAATGTTTAGCAGTTAATTAGGTTTTGAAGTTAACATCCACATTAGGCTTGTAAGGGAGGAAACAGTCACAAGGTTCTTTTCTTATGACTCAGAAGAAAAGTACTAAATGATGTTCAATTATTTTGGGGAGTTACTGTTATTACCACACAACCCATAATGCAAGGACAGTTGGTGATTTGCACAGGCTGAAGTGATACAGTATTGGGTGCGGGCTGCTCAAGGAAACCACAGCAACACATGGCACCAGGTTTGGTTTGGGGGATCAGTTCTTATGAGGACATAATTTGGATCACTTCTCCTCTCTACTCTGGAATACACTATACCAGCCAGTACAGTTGTTGCACTATTTTCATTGTGTTTCACTGCTTTTTATTACAGGTCCAGGAATCCATGGTCACTTCTAATCACTTCACCTAATGTCCTGTGCTGCTTCAGCATGGTCTTTCACGTTACATTCATTTAACACACTGCCATTATTCCTTGTATCCTGCTTCACTTTGGAAATTGCACAGCTGCTTGGATCATTACTGAGCATGGCCTGGAGATGGAAGTCCCTGCAAACTTCCATGGATTTGACCCGGAGCATGCCAGGCTGTGCCCAGCAGCAGATGCCTTGAGGACTGGCCAGGATGGGCACACTGGGGTGCCCACTGCTATTTATACAATTCACACCAATCACAAGGGTACGGTTCCTCCAAACGCTGCTCAGTTCCCTGGGGCTGCTGTCTCCTTCCTCCCCACATCCTCCTGAGCCCTTTGAACGCCACTTCATGCACAATTTGTCAGCTTAAGCACCAGAGTGTTGAAGTACCCCCCTTCCCCCTCCCTCTCCATTCAAATTTCAGACGCATTGGGGTTGAAACACACACAGTGTACTGTGAATCATTCTTAATTTGAGGTCTCCAAGTTACTCAGCTCTGCGCTACAGCCTCCCACCTTGGAGACAAATGAATGCACTGTTCCTCAGCTGACTTGTCAGGAGGAGGGAGCTGAGGCGGTGGAGAAAAGAGCACCGTGAAGGGGAGGGAGAGGGGGGTGACTGCTCTGGCCACTGATCACACACAGCTGGGCTCACAGATTCACCCAGACACAAGAGCAGACCAGTTTTCCCTTCCAATCATGCCCCAGCTCAGTGGTTACAAACTCTGGTGTGGCAAAACTTGACTACAGCAGAGAATTGCACTTGAAATGTAAAGAAGGGGAAGCAGGAACGCTCTGCCTGTGGGATTATGTACAGATGGTTGAAGGTGAAGAATTACGGGTCAAACACCAGCTGCCAGACCCTGTCAGCTTAGGCAGGAAGCAGCAGCTCTGCAGCCCTGTGCTACATTACAAACTCACTGGGTGATAGCCCCATCCTCTCTCAGCACTGGGTGTCTCTCACCATCCATGGCTGCTCCACAAGCTGGAGGCAGCCAGCCCCTGTGTCACCCCAGTGTGACACCCCTGGCCAAGGGAAAGGACAGGCTGCTGCTACCTGCATGGGGAATGTATTGCACAAGTGGGAATGACTCCCAAAGCAGCCTCATCCCCTCATTACCACAATATTGTACAGCCTGCAATGGTTCAGGTCCTCAACAGAACACCATGGGCCCAAAAACACATCAGAGGGATGTCTTTGTCCATGCTACAACTGACCCTCTCTTCACTCACCACCACAAGCACAACCTCTACTCCACTCACATACTTCCTTTGGAAAGGCAATACATACACATACGTATTGAAATGAAAATACAGACATACTGCAAAAAGCTCAATAGACCAACTGCAAGATGTGCTATGGGAACTCTCCTCTCTGTGAGGACTGAAAAACTATTCCTTGAGTGGTCTCCCACCCCTCTGCACATCAACTGTGCAATGCCAGAAATACTCCCACTTGTTTATCACACAGTATATAGAACAATTTTCAGAACTTCAATAGAAAACAAACCAGATAAAAACCCAAGAAAATTCCAGTGATGTTGTGTCATTGCATTATTTAAGCAGCAGGAGATCTTTGGGGTATTTCCAAATACATGGAATTTTAGCAATAAATTAACATAGCCTCCATGAGTAAGTCCTGATTTTCCAATTCAGTTTTCTCCCAAGAATGAGAGGGGAATTTTCAGATATCAGATGAAAAGCGATGTTTCCAAATCTGGATCACATGCAAATATTAAGTCCCATTAACCAGAAGTCCTGCGTGTTTTCTTGCTCCTTCCTAGAAACTGTAGGAGCAATGCCTCCCTTCAGATGAGGAATTGGAGGTGCTTAAAAACAGACTTATTTTGCTTCAAGAATTTATTGCCTCAAGACTAAAACACTCTAATGTCCCTGAGAACAGAGACCTTCAGGGATAATGGGAATGCTGCCCCCAAGTTCCTCTGCAGCAGAATCGCAATGACCATCCCTTAGCACATGATGGTGCTGAAGAAATGCCTTAATTCAGGATGTGCAGGACTTGGGAGCACTGGATGAGCTTGGATGGATGGCAGCGACTCACTCCCTGAGATTTCCAGCACTGCTGCCCTGCTTCTCCTGTTGAAACACACAAACATATCCAAAAATCCCCAAGCCTGCCCATCCAGAGAGGATATTGCTGATCTCTTTCTTGAGCCTTTCAAATCTGACTATCCATTAACATCACAAAAAACGGAAAGAAAGAAAGAGATCCTGTTACCTGAAGGAGAAAAAAATCCAGTAAATCTTATTTTATGGGAAGTCCTGTCCCAGCATGGGGAGGAGGGGACTGGAAGAACACCTGCATATGACATCTTGAACCCTCCCTGCCTCGAGTATGTTGGCATGAAGGAGATTGTACCACACATGATGTGCAAAATGCAACCAAATTCTTTTAAATGACTTAGAAAAGGTCAAGCAGGAGACTTGTTATAAAGCCAGGTACTAATCTCTGTTCTCCAAGACCCACATTTTAAAACACACAAGATAAATATAAAGCTGTTACTGTGGGTGAATAAAATAAAAGGAGAAAGTTCTGCCTCCACAGGCTAAGGACAAGCCCAGTGTAGGTTTATGCACAGTACGCCCTGCATTCTGCCTGCTGTCAGGTACAGCTGGCTGCTGCTCTACCTCAAAACATCCATCCTGGCCCTAGGAAAAGCTGAAGTCAGAATTCCTGAGAAGCTGGGTAGCAGCTATCTAGGCCCAAACTGACAGCTGAGCTTGAGCTCCCAACTTATGCTTAGACTGCAGCCTCCTGGATGCCAGCAAGGCTTGGGCTTAACCTGACTCCAAACCTGGCCTGAGTCCTGGCACCAGTCTAGGTGGTACCAAGTGAGACCAAGTGCCTGTGCAGAAAAGAATCATCCTATCTGGTGGTGGTGGCACACAGACAGAAAAAGGACCTTTGGAGCTGACTCAAAATCTTTGGCCCAACCACAAAGCTGTGACTTAATTACCATAAAGAATCAGTAACACACATTATCTATCCCAGGACATGATATATCAATGATATCAGGTTTGAACCTCAATCTCTTCCAATAATCCAAAACTGGACAGTTTTCCCTTTGTGTACCAAATAGCGTAACCCAACTGCTCAGAAAATCTTTGCATGGGAAGAGTTTCACTGTAATTCTTTTATAACCCGTATCACACAACTGCAAAGCTGTTAAAAACCTCCGTCCCTTTAGGCTGCACTTAAAAAGATTTATTCTTGAATACAGTAGTAGCTGTTACCAAAATTCATCAATTATAGTGTCCCCTTGCAGCTTAAAACCAGAACTCCACTCCGCTCTCTGTCACAACCTCTCCAGGCATCTGCAGTGGTGGAATCACCATCCCTGCCAAGCATTCAAAAAACATATGACACTTGGAAACAGGTTAGTGGTGGCCTTGGCAGTGCTGGGTTAATGGTTGGACTCAACCTTAGAGGACATTTCCAAGGTAAATGATTCCATTATTCTAAGTTTCTTCCCTTCAAATCTGCTCAGACTTTGTTTTCAGACCAAGCACTTGCCACATGTTACATTTGGAGCATCCTACTCAGATTCCTGGTTGTGAGAGCAGATTTTCACCAAGGATTCAGACAGAGCAGCAATCCCTCTACACTTCTTTAAAGTGCTAAAGTTGCAGCACTACAGTCTCTTGGAGAGAGCATGGATTTAGAAACAGCATTTGCTGATGTTTCACAGCTGCAGAGGGACTCACAGCAAACAGGGAGGAGGGAGTCTCTAGCTATTGAGCCATTAAAGAGAGCCTCATGTCATTCTGTCAGTCACAGAATAGCTGGAAATCCACTGCTTCAGCTGTGATGAAACTGAAGCAGGTCTAAACTATCCCTGCTGCAAATAGGGGGGACATGGATGCCTCCATAGAAAACCTCCCAGCTCCACAAAGAGCTCTGAGAGAGCCTTTGGCCTTGTGTTTTCAGTGGCGCTCCAACAGGATGTCTTGCAGCAGCCTGTTTCCAACAGAACAAATTTGAATCACATCTCTCACTGGGGTTCAGCAGTAATCCTGTAATGCCTAAACACAAAATATATTTCCAGGCAAAACAAGCTGGGTGATGTCACATCACCTACCTGCTCTTGCAGATCCCTGAGACCAGTGAGAGCAGGAATGTCAGCAGCATGCAGGCAGGTACAGAGGCCTGCTTCAGAAGCTCCACGATGATACTGGCCTCCATCCCATCTGACTGCCAGTGGGTCAGCTTGATGGGCCCCTCGTCGTACCTATCTGTCATGAACAGGACTTGGCTCCTGGCCACCGTGTCAAAGATGGCCGAGAGCTTTGAGGTATCCTCTGCCCTCTGGCCAGCTGTGCCCAAAGGGGGGTGCAGATGGGAAAGCATAACCTTGCGCTGGTCATAGTACACCAAGATGATTTCTTCCTCCTGAGGGTTCTTAGAGTGTTTCTGAAGGGTAGAACAGCTCCAGAATTTGCTGTCTCCCTCTTTGCTTATCTGGATCCATGGCTCATGGCAGAATATGGTCCCAAGGTCTTCCAAAAATTCACTGAGACTTTCTTCTTTCTCCTGTTTGCTGTTGCTCCATGAGCCAAGCACAGAAACACTGACTTTAGTCACGCGCTGAACTTCCCCAAGGTAGTGCTTCACCTGGACAGGAATAAAGGGAAAGTGTACAACAGCAAGGATGACAGCAGAGTTCTGTTCAGAGATCCAGCGGCCGATCAAAATGCCGCTGTCTGCTGAGGAGCAGCACGATGGAAAGAACACCTTCAGTACCATGGCAGTGATCCTGGAGGGATGTATACCTGCCAATAAATTAAACAAAACAAAAAATTAAACTTGAAGATGGTGAGTAAATGCAAGGAAAATCTGAGCTGGCCAATGCCACCAGAGAGGAGAACTAAGCATGTTTGAAAACACTAAGCCAAACCATTTGAGTAATGACATTAGTGATAGCCAACAGCCATACACATATTCAGGAGGTTCCTGATTATCTGCAGACTTTGACGTGAGGAAAGGTGAGTCTGGAATTTCCCAGTAAAGCCCTTCTCCCAGTCCTGGAAAGGTCTTTCATGGTGATACACAGATAAGCACAGCCCATCAGACCAGCCAAGATGTGGAATTTACACAGCCTTAGATCTTGGATCCCATACTGGATGTGCTGGAGAACTTCCTAGAGAAGGGACTACATCATAGCACACTGTAGTGCCTCTGGGGAGTATTTCCTGCTGCTACCAACAATCAAATACTGGTTCATGCTATTCAGTTTCCTTTACCACCTTACAACCCAGAACTCTGCTCTGCAGCAAACTCACAGAGCAACCCTGATTCCATCACTCAGCTCCTCCTGCCTCACTCCTCTCATCTGGAAACTGAGATGAACATTTTGTCAGAAGGAACTACAGCAATTAATTGAAGTAGTTTTAATTCATTAGATTCAACAGCCTAAAAAAGGAGAAGCATCTCTGCTTTATTAGTGCTCTTTATCTTTAGTACTTTTCTCCTTGTCATTAAGAACACATCCCAATGGCCTCGGGAGACTTTTCCAGAAAGGAGCTTAGAGGCAGTTGACAGTGTCTCTTTAAATAAGGTGGAGGTTTCTAACAGGTATATAATTGCAGTAAGGAGGGCGCTGGCGCAGAACAGGCGGCATCCGGCGCCCGTTGTCCTTTCCAGTCCTCCAGTGCTTTGTTAGGGATGCGAAAACTCTGCAGGCCCCTGAGGCTGCTCCTCTGTGAGAGACCCAGTCAGTTGGAAAGGGAACACAGAGGGTATTTACACACAGAGAGAGGCTGCGCAGCGAGAAGGGCCTGGTGGCTTTGTTTTCCTCTCCCTAAGTAGAGTTGAGCCAGTAATGCTCAATACCTGGCAACTCCCCAACCATCCTACAGCATGGAGGGGTGGAGAAGCAGCTATGGGGAGTGATTAACCTCTGGAGTTAATCACTCACTGTGGGGTAATATGAGGAGTTGTGGACTCCCAATCCCTGGAAGTGTCCAAGGCCAGGTTGGATGGGGCTTGGAGCAACCTGGGACAGTGGAAGGTGTCCCTGCTCATGGCAGAGGGTGGAACAAAATATGGTGTGTAAGGTCCCTTCCATGTCAAACCACTCCATGATCTATGATTCTTCTGAGATCCTGCTTCCTGATAGACTCCAGGTCTCTGAGGTTATCCCCCCACTCAAAGAGGGATAAATGAAGTCCCTCTGTGGCCACCAGATCTTTCTGGGAGTTGGAGGATCTCTGGAGCACCAAGGGCCAGTGCTGGGTGCTTTTAGCACCTGCAAACACTGTGTTTCCAGCACCACACTGCCAACATAATCTCTCAGGAAAGAGAAACCTTGGGATGTACTTTGCAGTTTTGCAGTAAAATGGAAAATTCCGTCCAAGGACAAATATCAAAGACAGCCCCATGATGTTTTTCCCATTGAAGGAGGGACAGTTGTAGTGAGTATTGCTACAAGAGACTCTCATCTGTGCACAGCTGTCCTTAAAGGTCTGTCCATTCACTGGACACTTTAGAGAGGAAATGTCAACTGACTCTTCATACATACATTTATTTTTCACTGAGATTGCTTTTAGAGATAACCACAACCCTCTGGGAAAACTTCTCATGGAGCAGAAACACTTTTCACCCACATCTTCTCTAGTCTGTGAATTTTTCCTCTTACACCTTCTCCAACCTTTTAAATTAGCATAGTTTTATGTACCCAACTACTCTGGATGTAGCTCAGGTCAAATGATCTGCACTTTGGCTGCTGGAGAAATGGCAGAGAAGATTCTGATATGATTTTCAGGCTGTACAAAATAACTTGATAGTTGAAAACCTAACTGATCAAGTATTGTTATGTTAATGTGTCTCATATTCCCAAATCCACGACTTGTCATGCATCCACCTCATTCATTTCAATAGACTGAAATATCAAATGTCATCACAGTCAACTGCTTCACTGCTGCTAATTTTAACAGAAAAATCCTACCAATTCTCACGCAGTCCCTGCTCATCAAGTGCCTAAAATCTTTGAGATCCACCCACTTCTGCTGAAAACATCCACCTTTCCCTGACAGCACCAATGCAATGCTCTCAGGCCACCAAAATGAACAGAATAAACATCGCCTAAAATGTGTTAATGCAACCAACAAATGAATACAGGACTCCAAGACTGATTAATTCCAGAATTTTTGTTAGAAGAGCAAAGGTGAATGGCAGGATGCGGCCATGGTCTGACCCCAGAGGCTGTCCTGTGGTCACAGGGTGCCGAGGGGGACTGATGCTACAGCAGACCCACACCTGAGCATGCTACATTCCTTGCAGGGTGATTAGGGCCAGAACATAAAGACTCATCGAACCGTGGAATTGTAAAGGTTGGAAAAACACCCTCTAAGACCATCAAGTTCAGTCATTCCCTCAGCACCCCCACCACTAAACCATGCTCTCAAGTGCCACATGCACACATTGGCATTCCACCACTACCCTGGGCAGCCTGTGACAGTGCCTGACAATGCTTTGAGCGAAGAAATTTCCCCATCTATCCTATCTACATACACATTAA
The DNA here is from genome assembly GCA_013399455.1 of Anthoscopus minutus. Lineage (NCBI taxonomy): Eukaryota > Metazoa > Chordata > Aves > Passeriformes > Paridae > Anthoscopus > Anthoscopus minutus. Next base: position 340,807 of record VWYI01024839.1, read on the forward strand.
ACCGTTCCTGGCACAACTTAAAGTCATTTCCTCTTGTCCTGTCCCTTGTTTCCCGAGAGCAGAGTTCGACCCCTTCGCCCTCGCTCCCCCACCTGTCCCCTCCTGTCAGGGAGTTGTGCAGAGCCACAAGGTCTCTCCTGAGCCTCTTTTTCTCCAGGCTGAGCCCCTTTCCCAGCTCCCTTAGCCGCTTCTGCTGCTCCAGACCCTTCTCCAGCTCCGTTCCCTTCTCTGGACACGCTCCAGCCCCTCAGTGTCGCGAGGGGCCTCCCGCTGCCCCTGGCCCGGCGGAGCCCCCCCGGTGCCCGCGCAGGCCCCGCGCCCGGCCCGGCCCGCCCCGCTCCTACCGCCCGCTCCGCTCCGCCGCTTCCGCCCGCGGTTGCTCGGAGACGCCGCTGCCGCCGGGCCGTGCAGCGGGACGGGCCCGGCCGGCGCCGCCACCCGCCGCCCGCGTTCCGCGGTGCCCTGGCTACCCT
>VWYI01024839.1:341366-399506 GCA_013399455.1 Anthoscopus minutus
TACAGGGATCAAAATACCATTTTTACTATGACTTTACTAAAAAAGGCCAAGCAATCCTCCCACTAGCAGGAATTAGTATCAACAAAGAAGAAATGAGATCTCAGCCCAGAATAGGGAATTCACAAGGAGCATCAGAGTAAACCAAATATTCTCAAATTGTCCAAGACACGAACTTTGCCCTAAAGCACTTCAAGAATGAACAGAAGAAATCTCAAGGCTGTTATCAGATGTCTTTGAGAGTTCACAGAGGACAAGTAAGGTACCAAATGTTTCAAAAAGGTTGGAGTGCTTATTTTTGGAAATGAAGAAAAACCCCCAAAGCTAGGAAATCAAAGAAACTATTTGCTTTTACCTTAATTTCCCAGAAAAACTCTGATGTAGCTAATTAGATCAGTTACTTGGTGCATAGCGTTAATAATGCCAAGGTTGTGGGTTTGATCCCTGTATGGGATATTCACTTAGGAGCTGAGATTGATGCTCCTTGTGGGTCCCTTCCAACTCAGACTGTTCTGTGAATCTGTGAAATGATTTGTAAGAACACAATGGAAATAAAAAAAAAAAGTAAAAAAATAGGAAACATGGATGTAATGATTAAATCTAGTCAAAACAACCTAATTTCCATCTATAAAGGGATAACAAGCTAATAAATCAATAATGAATAAGTGAAATGATAAATTGTAGGAAGTATTATGGAGAGTAGGTGCATATGTAGGTATGTGCATCTTCACAGTGAGTTCAACCAGGTCAGAAAAAATGGTCTAAGATCAACATGTCAAAAAACAGGGTTCCACTAGCAATTGCAAGTAGTTTCAGACAAAGCTGCAACATTTTAGGAAAAAAATTTAAGCACTATAATGAAAAGTGAAAAAACTAAAAAAAATACTAAATCCAGTTCATAAAATTAGGTATTGAAAATCTGTCTTCCTAAACGCTTTGCCATAGATGGAACTGCATACAGATGGATGAGACAACTGGTGATCAATACTGATGATTACTACAAAAAGGTGCTCTTGCAAGTAGCTGTAGTAGTTGTCAATAATTTGATGTTTCTGGGAGAAGTTATCCCCAGTTCAGCCAAACCTGAACGATCATTCTTGTAGGGTTCTTCAACCTGGCTCCTGCATGATGGAGTACTTTCACTAATGGAAGAGGTGATGCAGCAGAAGTATTTGTTAACTGGCATGTTAGATTAAGTTGTGTAAAATATTGAGAATAACTAGAGTCAAGGTCTCAGTAATCCTGACAAACTGAAAAAGCTGAAGAATATAGTTCAACCAGTCCAAGTGAAAGCTGGGCAAAAAGCAGCACTTCACAAAGCATCTAAGGATCACACCGAACCATGAGCAGAAGGTGAACATTGCTGGTCAACACATGTTACAAGGCAAGACTGAGAGAATCCAGGTGGCTCATCCTAAAGAAAAGAAACCATGAGGACATGCTTTAAATATTTAAAATGCTGCTGCACAGAGTTAGGTACTAATCTTTCATCAACATTCACAAGCAGCTGGAGACAAAAGTAATGAGCTCATATTGCAGAAATGTTCAGCTTCAAAATTCACTTGGAAAGGCTGTTGGCGTCCCCTTTGCTGGAAGTCTTGAAGGACTGGTTATACAAGTGTCTGTCAGAAATTCTATAAGTAGAGCTGATCCTGTTTTGGAGTAGGAGGATGAACTAGGTGGCAGTACTCTTCAACTCTTTAGCATAACATAATGTAACAGTCTTTAAAATGCAGAAAGTTACTTGGGTAGCAAAGATAGCTCCCTATAGTTCCAACTTAACACATGTCCTGTATTTGTTTATCCCCTAAAAGAGATATAATCTCTTTAGACCAACAACCCTATAATTAGCCATACAAGCTGATGTTGAAATAGAGCTCATTTCAAGCTCAAAGCAAAGTGGTGCTCAGTTACCTTTCACTGCCTAACTCAACAAACCAAACAAACAAACAAGCAAGCAACCCAGAAAAGTCCACTTTACTGGACAGCATCTCAAAGGGAGAATGCACTCAACTGCTTGTTCCATTTGCTTCAGGGATGAGAGATGCCTTAGGAAAGCTCTAAGAAACAGCCACAGAAGATGCTGCATGTCTTTTATAGGCTGAACTGCATTCTTTCTTCTAAATATTTCTGAGTTTATATCAAGGCTAACTCTTTGCTTTCAGCTTTCCAAATTCACATTAAACCATAGACAATCTTAAAATAAGGGCAAAGTCTTTCTTCTAACAAAACAATGTTGCAAACAAGCCTGTTGAGAGTCTTCACCCCAAAGCAATTTTGGGAAGTCCAGGGATTAGGAGACATCTGAGACATTAATCCTTAAATCAAGATTGTCTGGTTGACCCCACTCTGGGAACTGTGGCCTTCTGACACAGAAGCTGATCAACTTTATGCCCTGTTGCAGGTGGTGAGACTGAAAAAATACAGAGGTAATGGTATGTCCTAGGATATACTGCAGCTCAGCAAATCTCTTAATAGAAACACATAGAAATCTCAACTTGTGGAGCCCCTATACAATACTCTGAATAAGCAGCCAGGTTTTCCTCATATTCCTACATGTTATCCCGGCCTTCTCATTCTCACTCACTCACTATTCTGTATTCACTTACTGAGCCTATTCCTTAAGTGGACAACAGCTGGGAGGAAGGAGCTGCCTCTCATTTTGCCTACCTACACTGCTTTCCACAGCACAGAACAAGAATCCACTGTAATAACCCCATGTATTTGTATCAGAATATGTGTATGTAAGCACGTATATCCAACTCAGAATATTTTGTGATTTTGTTATACATTCCTAGCCACTGCTGGAAAAGCTAGGGTTTTTATTAACCTTCTCAAGATTGCTTGGACAGATAAGACCACTAGTTTTTGGGAATCTTTGAAATTCACTAAATCATTTTCAGGGATTAAATGATGATCTCATGAAAGTGCCATTGCATATGTGTTCTTCTATTACACAAAATATGAAGTTGCCAAGGAACAAATAAACTATTTATGCCTTATCCTGTATAGTAACAAAGAATAGCTTAATAGGGGCACATACTACTTTGGAATGTACTGCAGTCTGTTCTTCCCTGAGCTGGAGAGTCTCTTCAACAAGTTTAAGATGTATACTCTCCTTTCACTTCAAAAGAGATCACATTCTTGACTGTCTGAATTACAGCAGAAAGACTCAGATGCCACAGGTTCCTGTATCACAGTCCCACAAATCTGCCTTACTTGTAGGTAATCCAGTGCAGGTCACACACAGCAACCATTAACTCAGATTGCTAACCAAAATGAACTCAAGTTATTCTTACATTACTTACTTTAGAGTTATAGAAGACATGACTGCTATTATACATTAGATTCAACAATTTGGTAGCATGACCTTAAACACCATAATGTCTGCTTGTAGACCTTCATTTGAACTACAGTAACATACAAGGAAGGAGACATTCCTTCTGAGATTATAGGGAGTTACACCTGAACAGTTGCCTTGCCAAGTGTCTCAGGGAGGTTCACTCCATTAAGGCCAGCAGAGTTTGTTCTCTACTTTGCCTAATTTGACACACCTAGCCAGGATGGCTGGTGTTCTAACATTATGTTTGAAAACATACTCAGTACTAAAGAACTGTTTGAGAACATGAAAATTATTGGGCATTCAGTTGGGTTGCATGAGAGGGTTGCAGAGCTATTCATCATGCTCCCTTCCGCATCCACTGTGTCTCTCCATTACACTCACATGGACAAACTTCCCAGCCAGTGACACCTTCTCTCTGCAGAGACAGCTGAACTAACACAGGTGCCATATGCGTTCATTCCATGAGAGAATATATTTCTCTAAAATGGAAGAGACATCAGAAATTATGCTGTAGCTTTTGTTGAGACTAGAATAACCCTGTGACATTTTGCACTGTAGTCTCTACCAAAAGGTGAAGACACAGAGACAGTTTGGACAACTCAGTAAAATCAGACTGAGAGCAGCATGAAGTAGAGAAAGAGAGAGAGACATCTGCAGAACTTCTTCCTGAAACCCACACACTTTTAATCCACAGCATATCAGGATACTTGACGCTATTGTGATTTTACTTTAGCATCCACTCGGGAAAAGGTTAAAAGGATGTCACCCCTGACTGCAGTTAACCCATGACAGAAGTCGAAGCAACTGTCCAAAGCACAGGTTGCATGGGCTTGGATAGTCAAAATATTTATAAGCACTTATAAGTTGGATGAAAGCTTTCTTATACTACTGGCACATCTGCACTGGCAAGGACAGACTTGGTCTCCTATATCTCAACACATCTCAGTTCTGATTCCGTATATCTCACAACACATCACAGAAACTCCACAGGGAAGCATGGAAAGAATCTGGATGAGGCTCAGCGTCCACCTACAAAGCCCATGGTTAGATCCATACAGTGTTGGATCAATCTTTCAGTTTTGTTGTTGTTTTTGTTTTTTAAAGGTTGAGTCTGTATCTACTTTTTTTCCCACAAACTGGGTAAGCATTTCAGTAACACTTGGGTGAGGCAATAAAACTGAGAAGCAGTGCTGTTTGCACAAATCCTTCTCCAATCCCATCTCCAGGTGCTTCTCAGATTTTCCCTACTGCACCTAATCCAGTACATATGCCTGAGTGGCTGCGTATGTGATGAACCACTATAGTAAGCTGATGGGGTTGAAAAATGACCAAATTCCCAATCTGAGTCACTGAATGGCCTCCCCAGACACTCTACCAGCACAGTGCAGGGGTGAAAACAGCACAAAGCAAGACTTAGACTACCAGGAAAAACATGTGGAAACGGGATAAAATCACAAGCTGGCAATTCATGGAATCCATATAAAGAGTAACGCACATCTGCCTTTTTTTCCCCAAGTTCATGCAAAACTGTGCTATCCATCCAAATGAGACTGATAGAAGGCAGAGGAAAAAAGCCCTGTCTGACTGTCCTCAAAAGCTGCTGAGCCAAAGCTCCTGACCTATTTGCACTGAAGGCAGTGGGATGACACGTCTTTCAGCCAAGTGAGGATTCAGCTGACGTTTCACAAAACAAGAGGGACAGGTCCCTCAGTAGCAATGTTTTTAAAACTGATGAGCAGAAGCAGCCAGTCAGATCCTCTTCTCAAAAATGATGGTACACCAATTTAGTTAGGAAATGAATGAATGTGTTCAGGACAGCATGAGAAGAGGTAAGCAAAAACTGCTATGACAGCAGTTGCAACACTGCAAAGTCTTTTGCCATTAGATAAGCCTGAGGTCAGTGGTCTGAGCTGATCTTAGGTATGTAGGGTCCTTCACAGGGCCTCTGTTCTAGCACAGATTTCATTCTGTGCCAGTGAAATTGTCCTTTCTGATAAACATAATGCACATCTTCAGAAAGTAGTACAGTGTTCGTAAGCCCATTCTCAGTATTTCATCAAATAGTAGCAAAAATGCTTAAGAAGTTACTGCCATTAAAGATTGATCTGTTCAAAATCATTGCCTTTAACTATTCCCTTGTATGGTGGTGTTGGAGAAGATAAAAATGAGAAACCTTATAAATATGAATGCTCAGCAAAAGATTCTGAAAATATGAAACCCATAATCAAAGTAGAAATGAAAGTTAGCTTCGAGATTCAGAATACTGAGTCAGTTACTATATAACCCAAGAACAATAGCCTAGCCAGCTGAAAGAGAATCCTCTGGACTAAATTATACCCTTTTAATGACAGAAAAACCAAAGGTCAAAAGAGAAATGAAAGTCAGTTTTGAGATATAAGTCACTGATGTTAATTGGCAAAAGCCTGGCCAGAAAAGGAAGAATCTGAGGAATGTGAATTCAGATAGGATAACAGAGTCACTTCTATAGGCTGTATGTAAAACCCCTCAAATTTCATGTTATATGTTGGTTGGAGAGTGTAAACTAGAATATTCATTATAGAAAGAGATATAATGTATTGCAAGAAGAACCTCACTCTCTTAACTCTCTTGATCTCTTATTTCTTCTCTCCCTTTGGAGGGCCTTCCTTGGCTCTCTCTTAATCTCTTAACTCTCTTAACTCTTTCTTGCTGGCCCTCTCTGGCTTTCTCCTATCTCTTCTCCCTCCTATCATCTCTATCCCCATGCTCTCATGCTCAGCTCTCTCTCCATGAGCATGTTTTAGGTTGAGGCTGGCAGCCTAAAACGGAGCTCTATCCATCTTAACAATAAACCATCTATCCCCTGAGCAGCCTGGCGTGTTTAGAGATCCTGCAGTATTCCCACATGGTAGGACATCAGTCCAAGCTGACTGGTGGCTTTTGGACGCTGAAAAGCAAGGTTGGAAAAGAGCAGGGTATGGGGATCAAAACTTAGAAAAATTAATGGTGAATCCCTTCTTTGCTGAGAGAAGGCATGACTGCCTTTAATGAACAGTTACATGGAGGATGTGAGATAATCTAAGTGGGACTGTTATGAAATTTAACTACGAGATACTTTGAGTCATGATCTATAAATCTGCAAACTGGGTTTAGTAAGTTGTTGAGTCATTACCATATAAGACTGGGCTGCTCTGAAATCCATCTGGCTAAAGGCATTGAGTGGTTTGCTTTTGGTTGGAAAAGATGGAAATGAGCACACTTGCACATGAATTTTCAAGAATAAAAAATTAATAATAAAAAAAGCATTAGCCACAATTACACACTATCCACACTAAAAATATTGTGTCATATATATTTTAATTAAAGCTGTCCTGAGACTGAGAATTAGCAGGAATGAAATTAGCATGGATTTTTAATGTTCTGAGAAAAAAATACAGTACATTCTCTGCACTTAAGTATCTCTTATGGCATCAACTCAAAATAAAATGAGGACTGGGCAGAAGGATGCTGGGTTCTACACTGATCTTCCACCTTTTAGAATATTTTCACACTCAAACTGAGATGCTAAATCAGCTTAGAACCGAACAGAAAGAAAAGGAAAAGAATTTTTTAAAACACCACTATAGATCTAATTCATTCTGGAGTAACTACTCCAGCAAAGACCCAACGCTGAGCTAGTCAGACAACTCTATTATCTTTCATCTGAAGAAAGTGTGATTAGTGGAGGAAATGTCACATTTACACTTAAAAATTGCTTCAAAGGCAACTTGTATCTTTTGGCACAACTCAGCCATTTAAAAAATACTGCAAGAGAAAGAGGCAGATATAGCAAAGAGCACTCATTTTTATGATTTCTCACCCTTGTATTAAGCCACAGGTTCAGTCTGAATATTCAGTCTCTCAGCAGTTGGCATCTCCCAGGCAGCAGGGCAGGACTGCTCTCTGTTGGACCTCATGGATGCAGAGCCAGAGCTCTTGGAGATGAAGGCTCCCTGCACAGAGCCTGCCCCACGGAGCACCAGCCTGTGGTGCAGCACAGAGCAGCAGGACACGGAGCAAGGGGGAACTGCACCTTCTTCACCCCCTCTGCTGTGAAAGGGGAGAACTGGTCTCTGCACCATGCTGCTCTACACCATGTAGGAAGGGGACAAACGTGGTCAAACTGGATGGAGGAGGAACATTTGCTAACAAATCCACATCTTCAGAGATTTTCCTCAAAGGTCACACTGACAACATTACATATAAATTGAGTTTCTTCTGAAGATGTCCGTGAACAGTCACCACCAAAAGATCCACAGTGTTACTCCCAACTGCAGTGCTGTCTTGAGCAGTGCAATATTCATGACCATTACACATGGACACTCTACAGCCCTTATGGGTTTTGTGGTTGGGTTTAGTTTGGTTTTTGGATCTTTGGATCTTTAAATGACACCTACTTTCTGTCTTCTTTTTCTGGCTTTTCACTTTTTTTTCCCCCTTCTGCTTTCATTTTGGCTTGGCATTTGCTGGGATTTTGCTCCAAAGCCTGAACATGGAGCCAACTGAAGTTCTGTGGGAAATTCAAAGGAAGTGCAATGTAAAACTAATCAAGAAGTATTTCCAGCACAGGGGTAAAAACTTCATGGTCACCCTCACTTGTAACCCCCTGGAAACATAACACAAATCAAGAAGCACAGGAGCTTGGAGAGGATTCACAACTCCATCTCTTTTGGAGAGTTTGCATTTAGCACCCCTCTTTCAGCTTCATGTTACTAGAACCTTTGATGTCCCTTTTTTTTTTTTTTTTTTTTTTTTTTTTTTTTTTTTTTTTTTTTTACTTTTCAACCCATTTAACGACCTTTGATAAATGGTAGACCCTCCACCATTACATATTTCAAACAGAATACCACAAAAGAGCAAGTTGATCTAGATGAATTTGATGCATTCATACTGAAATTCTGATAGTAAATGATCACAGCAGCTAAATTTGGTTTATGGCATAAAGCCCCCTATGCCTTCCACTCACTGGGCTGCAGACATTCCAGCTGAGGCATTGTGTGGCTCACAAAGGTTATCACTGCAAGAGTGAATGGACAGGGATGAAACTGTAGAGACTTGTTTCCATCAGGAAATGAACCAAACCCATACTTTGCTGAAAATTTACCCTCTCTAGTGTTACAAACATACCAATGCACGCTCAGTAACCATGATGTTCACTGGGTTTGCCATTCCATTCAGGACAAGCATACCTGCCTTCTCTTTGCCTTCTCAAGTGAGCAGAAACCAGGCACACTTGGTTTCAATAGACAGAAAGCAGCACTGAGAGCAGGTTCAAGGACGTGAAGGACCAACAGAAAGAACCAGCTGGTCATTTGCTTGGAACCAAAAAAAGTAACACAAGAATTGCAGACAAAGCCAAAAAATGAAATGTAAGTGTATTCACATATTGTGATGCTTGAGCTACAGGTAATTATTGAGTTACCATTCATAAGCTGAACTGCTGAAAACAACTATGTTCATGTTTCTACCAATTCCCCCACTACAATAAAGTACATTAGCATTAAGTGGCTCCTGTAAAAAATATTTAAGAATGTGAAAACTTCCAGGCTATGCAGATAAGCAGAGAGGTGGCAATTCATTCAGCTAAAAAAATGGGATCAATTCCAATTCCAAGTTCATACCTTATTAATAGCAGCATCGCCTGCCTAAACTAACATATTAATCTCTGATACACATCAGGCATCTCTGACCATGGCAGGATATCAGAAGGGGAAGTGGAGCTGAGTAGGACAATGAGTGAGAAGGACTTGCTGAATGTCATTCAATGAATCATTTAACCTTTTTGCAAGTGAAGAGAAATGCAGATACCTCACTCAGTCTTTGTAAAAAGCTCAATTCAATAGAAACTCATCCAAATAAAGGGCTCTGAAGTCCCTGAAGACTGAAATACAGAAATCTGACATAACTTTATTCCATGTGCAGCACCATCTCTGTCAATACCTGTAGTCCTGCTGCAGGACTGCTCAACTCATATGTTAGACAACATGGCATCTGAAAGATAATCTGGCAGTGTCACAACACAGGCTGGGACAAAACACCCGACTATGAACCTCAGAAAATAAAGAGGGTAAAACTTTGCACATAAATGCTTTTCAATGTATTTATTGAAGTAATATATTGTGTGCTTAAATTTCCTCTTCATCAGATATTTCAATACAGAAAAAAGCAGTCTATTGTAAGACAACAGGGCAGACTGGATGGGTAGTTTATCAGACTTGAAAGCAGTGACTAGCAGTTGATCTGCCATCCTCAAGCTTAACAGATAAAAAAAAGTCTGTCTCCCCTCATCCATCATGGTGTAAAGAGTGGCAGGTCTAAACAAAGATATGATTAATCTAAACTGCGATCTTTGATACAGCAATGCCTGCAAAGGTTACCTGCAAAACTGAAAGGCAGCAGCCAAATGTTTTTGCACGAAAAGGACAATCTCCAAGAGAAGATAAAGGGTATCTGTGGGACGTTCCTGCTAGACATCCTTCAAAGCCATGGACTATTCTTCCCACAGCAAATACCACAGCCTTTTCATATGAAAATAACAGGTAGAAAGCTCTGTAAGAGCAGCAGCCCTTGCCCTGCTCTCTCCTGTAGCAGCACCACGCCTGCTTTGTGGCCACACAGCTGGTTGTGCAGGCACTCAGCTGAAGCACAGCTCTCCCATCCTACTGGGTTTTTTTGGAGGACAGGTTCTCAACTAAATCAGTCCCCTGATTTGGATGCCATAACACAGTGGATGGCATGAATGGAGTGAAGATGGGGATAGTTAATCAAAACACAAAACTGCAAGTTTTTTGCACAATCTAAGATCATGGTTCTGGGGCCAATCCCAGAGAATCTGCCAGCTCAGCTCCAACCTGCCTTGGGCTCTCCAAAGCAACTGCTAACACAAGATGTGATGTCTTCGGTGGGTACCACCTGGGATTGATGCTTGAACATCTTAACCTGACCTTTCTTAAGTTTGACTGAAAACTTCTGAGTTACTGCAATGTGAATGTGCTAGCCTGTAACCTGTAAGAGAACCAAGAGAACACTGAGTTTGATTCACCTTGCAATACATTTATTTTGTAAGCAATTCTTTTTCTATCCCTCATAGTTGTAGAGACTCATGGGAGATCAAGTAGAAGTTTGTGGGATTTGGGATGTTTGTCTGGCTGGAAGCATAAGAGAATCTGATTCATTTGTGTTTTCTTTCCAAAATGCAACAGCCATCAAGCAATCACAAAATAGTGTCATGATTAAAGAACTGAGCACAGGCAAGCATGGGGATGCCCACACACAGCAAATCTGCCCTGCTGCTTCCTGGGAAAGTTTGCAGTCTGTGCCAGGTTCTGTACTGCTGCGTTAGACTGCTCCCTGTTCTCAAACTAGCTCATGCACAGGCTTTCTACAGGCAAGGCAAATCCCTTATTTAGATCTTCCACTTGCATTTACATTTTTAAAAAGACAATTGTTATTTTCCAAATAAGTAACAGAGCCCAAGGAACGCATATACAAATCTTGAAATTGAATTTGGTGGAAACAACTATGTGTCTTGGTTTAGCTTTCACACTGGTAGAATTCAGAAAGAAAATAACCCAGGTACTTCCAATACTTTTGTGTTTGTTGAAAATTGCCAATAATTTTTGTTGCAAAAACATTTTTATTCCACTTTCAACATTTCTCTGAGACAAGAGCAAAAATAGCTTAACTGTGAAAATCATCCATTTTACAGGCATCAAACTATTTTTAAATCCTATTCCTCAGTCTGCTTCTCCATGCCTAGATCATCAGTAATTTATTTATGAAATTCCCTGAGGAAGGGAGTGTGCAAAGGAAAGGTAGGTGGGAAGCAGAAAAAGCCCTACATATACATATATAGTATATATATAGTGAGCATCACCTCACTACTAGCATGGTTTTGTTGAAGTCAATGAGATGCCCAGTACCACCATGACAAGCAGAACCCAACCCTAATGCTAAACAGGCAGAATTATGGAGGAAGCAGCAGACCTAAGTGCTGCATCCATCTATTCCTTGACATAAACCTTTGTAAGGTCACAGGAAAATCAGACAAGGGCGAAGTAGGAGGGCACACTCACTGATTGCACTTGAGAGGAAAAGGGGTAATACCAAAAAGTTTGGAGGTGGAAGTAGGTAAACTGAAGGTAAACTGATAAGGAAGATATGTGATGGTATCGAATCACTTGAAGCACTCCCTGAAGCTGGTAACAATAACCAATATTCACTTAAGTCTTAAAATTGGAGTAAGTCCAAGAGGGATGTGGCTGGAGGACTGGATTGGGCTCCTCCTCTGCTCAACAGAAGAAAATCAGGTGATCCTGAGATTAGCTCACCCCCAGGCTTTGGTCCTTCCATGAGCCTCTCTTTCTTTCTGGTACACCAAGAGAGTAGGTGGTCGTATGGCTTTCCTCCTGCTCCTTTCCAGGAACAGTATTGCAGGAAGTATTCTTTGTGAGGGAGAATTAATTACACACGTACTCCTTCAAAAGGTACAAAACTACTACAAGATCAGCATCTTAAAAACTGCTAATAAATTTTTAACTTCAGTACTTTCTTTTAGTGGGAGCCTTGTGAAGCTATGATCCAGGTGCAAAAGAAGAAAACTTCACTTCTGAACATCTGAATGGCTCCTGGCACACTTGTCAAATGTGGGTGTTGCAAGATTTGTTAAGAATTCCTGCCTCCATAAGGTGTTTCCCAAAACCCAGAATGAAAATATTCTGTTAGTGGACTACAAGTCCAAGCTCATGTTTAAAGCAAGAACTGTTGATCCCAAATCAACGAAGCAGAAGATTTTCATTACATGGATCACAGAAGGAAATGCTTGTCAGATATGCCTCTGGAAATTTTCCTTACAGACACATGTCTGTGTGCACACAGAAGAAGAGCCTATTTTTGGGAAAAGAGAATGAAGATTTCATACATTTGTTTTGATGAACTGCCCTGGAGATTTTCTGTATTTGCTTTCCAGAGGAGGAGGTTGTATGAAGAACTGTTCTGCAAAGGGTGCTACCTCTACTAGAAAAAGATGAGCACTGAATGCACATTTTAATGTCACACAGGGCACAGTTTAGACTATGGCTGCAAGAAAGGTAGAGAGAGAGGAATTTCAGAGCCTGTGCACCCTTTTACAAAGGCAAAAACCAGACAAAAAGAATTTAATTGAAATTCCTGCAATGCGAATTTTGTGTCTACTCCTGGTTCTCACAGAACAAGGTGTGAAAGCACAAAATCAAATCAAATAGACCTGTTGAGAAAAGATAGGGAGAAAAGCATGGTGACTTAGCCAGCTCTCCTACTCCAAAGAGAGGCATAAATCATTTTCCTGACACCTGTGAAACTCTCAAAATCCCAGTCCAGGGATTTAGAGTCAGGCTTCTGAGGAAGGCCAAGCCCAGAGTCCTGCACTCATATGGTATCGAGAGAACCCTAATCTCAAAATGTGAGAAAAACCAACCTCCAGTCATTCCCTCTTCACATGAAATTCACTCAGGCAATAGCCACCCCCACCACAGTGCTGGCAGCAAGAGCCCTTTCACAAGTGTTTGCTTCCCCCTGCAAGTAGCTCTCTAACAGGCTCCTGACTTAAAATGCTCTCTTTGTTGAGACAGCAATTTTTTATTTTAGACGATCACCCGAAAGACTCTTCCACAGTTTATTGTGGAGCCAGAGGGGAAATGGACAGTTAATGTGGGAATACCATTTGCTGTTCAGATGAGTTTAGTGTCTGTGCATTGGGATAAGAAGCCTAAACACAAAGTTGTGGAGGCTGCTTCCTGCACTTCGGCCCCTAGATGTAAGAATATATTTTACGTGGATGTTCAACACGCTTTTGTCACTGCCTGCCATCTATCCCAAAGCTGTTTTATTGGCTCTAATGACACAACCTTTCTACTTAGCTATGCAAGGAGGTACATGGGCTATGAAATCGACTTCTACTGCTGGTTTGGATTCTTCTGCTCATTCATATGGGTTTTAATTCCATGCCCTTTAGGCTTATAATAAATATCACCCTTAATAAGCCAGAGCAAGAACTGAGCTAATATTGAAAGAATCTGTCACACAAATTATTTATTGTTTTAATTTTATGACTGTTTTGATGTAAATCAGAGCAGACATTGGCTAGGTCCAAACAAAAATCGTTAAATCACCCAACATACAAATTCAATGGGAAAGCAGAAAAAGTAGTATATTAAGCATGTTACAAATGAAGTTGTTAAATGATTCATTACTGGCTTTGAAATGTATTTTGTTGCAAAATTAAAAACCTACCCAATAAAGCAATATCTATTATTTCAGGACACTTACTATGTCCTACGTTGGACTTACCTTCTGCACAATGGAGACATTCCTGTGTTAGCACTTAGATAAAGTTTATCTAACATATTCCATGCTGTTAAAAATTGTCTTTGTTAAATACTTAGGTGAAGAAATATAATTGTTTTCCTATTCGTATTCAGGAAGAATTTACTTTGTGTGAATGTAGAATTTACTTTCATTGTGCACACTCTGCATAAGAACCTGATCTGCAACTTGCCATCACCTTCCTCTCCCTCCCTCTAGGTTCACTAAGACCTGAATGCATGTATCAGCTCACAGGATCAGACTCAGAGCTGGACATGAAAAACTATTAATTAATTGTTAATATTTTCTTTGCAAAACAAAAATACCACTCATCCAGGGCAGAATCCTGTTTGCAGTGGTACCAATTCAAGTAGCTTTGTTGGACTCAATTACAGATTACCTCTGATTAGCCAGTTTGCTTTTCTATGAACCCAACAAGGAGCAAAGGGCTAAGGAAGGAAAATAGAGCAGGATTCAGGTTGCATTTTAAATGTTCAGCTATTGTAGTTACTGATATTACTAATGTCCTTTTAATGAGGTTGGCATTTATGAAAACTCTGTAGTCACATTTGCACGCCAGTCAGCTAAACTGCATTGGTAACATCCACTCTCTGCGGTAAGAGTCTTTTCAATACTTCCACGATAGTGTTAAAAAAAAAAGACAACAAACCGAACATGTTAATGACCAAAGGAAAGACAGACAAATTAAAATAAGTAAATAAATAAATAAATGGAAGAAAAAAAAATTAAAGAGCCTTCAAAATGCCAGAGATATTTTGACAAGTCTCTCTTTGTCACCAAAAGCAGAAAAAATGGCCAATCCCTTTCCCTGTTAGGCCAAGGGAACTCCCCAACAGGAGTCTTACTTTTCATACTTAAACAAGAACTAAAAGAGAGAAAAAAGTCACCTAGAAACTTTATCTTTACCATTAGATAGTTTAGAAACTTCATCTTTTAATCAGATGACGAAAATTATTCTGTGATCTCTTAATGTCTCTGTACACCTGAAGTGGGGATAAAAAGTTGTAGATGTTTCAAAATTTCTTTTTCACTGGGGATCACGTGCTCCAACTTCACTGGCAGTCTGTTCAGGGAAGAAAGGAAAGCTTATTCTATCATGTCCCTGATGGCATACTGTTCTCGAAGGGAAGGACAACACAGGATTTTCTGTGCTAAAGTCTAAAAATACAGATCCAGATTTTGTCCTTTAGACATAACACCTGGACACATGCTTTCATAAATGGACTTAATTGTGGAGAATCCTTTCACTGGGAAGCACCCTGCAGTCAGAACTCTGGGACAGAACATGCCAGGGGTTAAAAGGCAATCTCTGCTGTATTAATGGCATTCACTGAGCCCAGTGAGGGCTGGAGCAAGCAGCATTTCTCAGTGCAGCTGTACCTGTCAGCCTCTCTAACCCACAGCAATGCCAGAGGAGAGGAGGTAGCACTAGAGAAGAGACAGCTGCAGCAGTGATGCTGAGAACTGCTCCTTTAAAACACTCCTGAGGCCATTCTGGTTTATGTCAGCTCTCTTCCTCTGCCTGAACCACGCCAGCTGCTGATGAGCGGTTTGCTCGAGACCCCTGACCATCTCAGTGGCCTTCTGTGGGATTTGCTTTGTTAATGTCTTCCTTGTACTGCTAAAAATCAAAGTATTTGATTGAGTCGACCTTTCTGTGAAAAGGTATTTTTGAGCTGGAAAGAAACCCCAAATTTTATTTGTTCCCATCCAGCAAATGCTTTGGTATTTCAAAGGCCTATTTGCCCTTTCTGAGGGATTCCATTCTCTCCTGCTGCAGTGAGATGCCTTTAGGCCCTGGCTCTAAATTCAGAATAATGTGGAAGCTGCAATCATGTTTCCTTCAGTCTGAATCCTTGCACTGTCCAGTATTTTCCCATCACATTAATATGTGGTTCCATATCACCTTAACTACACAACAAAATGCCAACACTTTAATTTGCTGCTTCAGCAACTGCCATTCAACCAACAGATTTTAATTTATTACAAAGATAACTTCTTCCTGAATATCCTCAACCTAGCTAGTGACTCTAGTAGTGGTATTGATTACTGAAAAGTTACCCTAAGATTAATCTAGCTCTCTGAGTTGAATTTCAAAAAAGAACTATGTATTTCTTTAATGGTGAAGTAGTCATCTGCAGGTGAGTTTAAAAATTAGTGCTTTGCTAGGACACAGAAAATAACCCTCAAATAGCAGGAGGTGAAATATGGGGACTGAGCTTTAAACAACTTAGAGTAACAGATGGCTTAGTGCTGTAAAATGGATCAAGAGCCCTCTGGTCCTTTCAAGCATCAAATATTGCTTCATTGAGAAAATTGTTCCAAGCCCAATAAAGAATATTTCCCTGATAGAAAGCCAATGGTGGAAGATTTTTCCTATCCTTTAATGACTGGGCTTATGTACTAAAGCAGAAAGATTTCATTCATACATTAGTCTAAACTGCTTACAAACCCACTGGAACTCTTTTGCTCACGAGATAATTGTGACAGTGATTATTTATTCACTTCTGTCATTAAAGATTGTCTTTTAAATGTTTTGAATGTGGTGCTTTCTAATTGCATTGGATGCGCTATATGTGCAAATCAGTAAGTACAAGAATGCAACAAGGCTTCTCTGCACTATTCATTATTTTTACATTCTGCTATCATGTCACCTGTTGCCTCTTCCCTACCTGAGCAGTTCTAAAGCATTTCATTCATCCTCATGCCTCATGCATTTTCACATCTCTGACAACTGCTGCTGCTTGGATGTTTTTTCCTGATATTCGCAAAGATGCAAGGACCAGCTATGAACACAGCTTCTTATAAGGGGGACACGACCACAGTTTATAGAACCATGACAGTTACAGGCACATGTAACCATGAAGGAACAACCAAACAGATTGGAAATTAAATCAAAGTGCAGGACATGTGGCTTCATCTTCAGCAGAGAAACAGCTCTCCTTAAGGACTGACAGTGAGTTGCAAAGACAACTCCTACACCAGCAGAACTACCTACACATACAAGCACTTACTGTGTTATATAGTATCCTTCTTCATGACAAAGTCATAAATTACAGCAATCCTACCCTCCTAGGCCATCAACAGCAATTTGTTCCTAAAGTATATTTAAAATTCATTGACATCTACAAAATATTCCTTTTCTGCTAGGCATTTATCCCTCTTAAGCCATGTTCCCCAATAGATTTTATTGCTGTCATTGCTCTTCTTTCCCACAATGAGTTTAGCTCGTTCTAAAATAAGGTTTAAGGGCTTGTAGGTTGCACAGGAGCTGAATTTCACAAGGGATTATATATTTTCATTATCAGCACAGTCACTTTATTCAGTCTGAGATTCCTTCAAAGATCCTGGCAACTTGCTGCAATGTACAGGTTCATATTGCTCCAACCTTCTTCCTTCTCCAATACATTTAAGCTTTATTACCCCTCCCCGAGCTTCTGTTTGCAGGTGTCTTTCTGATAGATGGTATATTTGCAGTACAGAACACAGCAGAGGTGCCTAAGATTGCAACATCAGACCTAGGTTTGGATAAGAAGTAATCCAGATGCAACAGGGCAGTACCTGGCACAGGGCAGTTCATACTGCTTCTTCATAGGCAGATGAACCTACACATGCACGGTCTTCTGTGGCCAGCGACAGGATGACAAACCTGGCTGAGGTGCTCTAGGGACTCAAAAGTCAATTGAAACAGATCTCCCATGAGCAAATCAGTTGGGTGTTGAAATATCCCAGGCACCCTTCATGTATCTCTGCTTTGATGGCTTATAGAATTTCAGTGGCATTTTGTATTTTCATCAGTCTTACCAACACTGCATGTACATATTCAGATGCTCCCCCTTCAAAGGCCCACGCTCTCTCTGCTGTCAGCAGACATCACAGGTGAAACGTCAATCTTGGCAAAGTCAAGAGTGAAATCCTGCTGACTTCTCTGGGGCCCATATTTCATCCTATAAGGTCAGGAAATGTTCATGTCTGAATCATATTCAGACTCATGACTGTAGCAGCTCTCACAGTTCTTTCCCCAGAGACTAATTGGGTAAATGAAGGCACAAGGTCTGAAAATTAGGTTTTAAAATTCAGGCATCCAAGAGACCTCCAATTCCTTGTGACATGCGGATACCAGAAGTGAAACTGGAAACAGTGATGCTTCTGCAGCTTTTGCCCTCAGCAGCATAGCTGCAGCAGCAGCTGGATTGTCTTGGAGGAACAAGCCAGATCTACAGATCCTTGCTCACTATGCTCAGAGTCCACAACATGCAAGAGAGAGTCATGGGGTTGATGCTCATTAATGCAGAGGCCCTGGTTTCCATTGGCTTCACAGGAATTTTGTCCAGGAAATTTTTATTGCTATTTGTGGTAGCCAGCTTAGCTCAGCCTATTCTGTACGAGCAAGACAGGCAGTGCTTTTGAAGAGAGCACATGCTGCCTCTTCTTAAGCACCCTTTTCAGGTAAATTCTAAAAATAGACCAAGCTGGCACCTACAGGTCAAATCTGCAGTTCCTTCAAAATCCAGAAAAACTAAAGCATGCCTCACACACAGCTACTGTAATTCCCCAGGCTGGCACTTAGTCATCAGTCAAAGCTATTCTCTCAGCACAGAAGCAGATTTCTTTCCCCTCCATTGCTGTCTAATGTTATTGAAATAAAAATAGGTGGAACAGTGATTTTTCTCATGTTGCCTAAGCACTAAACTTTGATTTCTTTCAGAAAAGGTGTCTTCTATAAAAATACAACTACATTTGTGATGGGGCTTTCTTCGCAATTCAAACTAAAGCAGCTGTTACGGTCTACTGCACACACACTGACCTACTTCATGCCACTTACCACAATGAGAGATTCATTCACACTTTGTATTTCCTTTATGCAATAGCCTCAAATTCCTTTGCCAACAGCAGCAGCAGATTTCAACAAGTCAGTCTTTCTTCCACTGTCAGACATTTTAGCTTAAGTGCCCACAACTTCAAAGCTAACAGTGCAGGGGAGAGATCAGTGAACACAGAAAGCTGCAACCTCTGCGATTCTTTTGGTATTATCTGTTCTGCAAGGCATCCAAGTTTCCTTATATACAACATGGAACATGACAAGTTTGATGGGAAATATATATAATAGGGCTTGACTCTGGACTTACTGAAAATGCATACATTTTCAAAAGCCCTTTGAGAGCATACGAACATTGGCTCTGCTTTCAAAGCCTGAAGCCCAAATGCACAAGAATACACAAAAGCATACATCCAGATGATTTCAGAAGTAGGAATGCCATTGCTGACCTAAGCTGATGGTAAAGTCACTTTGGAAACTTACTATCTCAAAATTGTTCTTTCACAACATCACTTGCTTCCAAGTGAACAAAATACACAGTTCAGCTACTCACACTGAAATTGTCCAAAACCAACACATCAAACAGAAAAATCCCTTTCCTTAGATGCTATTACTAATGCAACAGCTTCATGTACTCTGCAG
Organism: Anthoscopus minutus; assembly: GCA_013399455.1. Taxonomy (NCBI): domain Eukaryota; kingdom Metazoa; phylum Chordata; class Aves; order Passeriformes; family Paridae; genus Anthoscopus; species Anthoscopus minutus. Next base: position 360,548 of record VWYI01024839.1, read on the forward strand.
TAAAGAAAAAAAAAACCCAAACTTTACAACTTTTTCATAAATTTAAATAACTTTATGAGGAAATGTGGTGTTATAATCATATGGAAATCATAAAACCAATAGATAAATAACACTTTGACTTATAAATAAATTACACTTAAATCAACAAATAATATTTAGGGATCATAAATAAATAGATAAATAAATAAAACCCTAATGATGAAGTTACAGTTGAAATTTGCTCTAAGCTTTTTTGGGTTTCTTCCTCTTTACCCAGGAGATGTGGACCCATTCAAATGGGAATAAGCTTCACCTGACTTTCTATGATCTGAAAACACTATATTTTACTCAGTGTAATAAATACTGGTAATAGTAATGTTTTGCCTAGCAGACATATTTACAATATGACAAGGATTTTAGGAAATCATATTACTCTTCTCTAACTGATGACACTTAACACTCTGTTTCAAAAATGCATTACTTTATATTATTTGAGTTTCCCTCATAGCCAATGAGTTTTCCTCTTCATTTTTGCCAGTTCCATCTGTGAATTTAATTTGCACTAGCTACTATACCAACAGGCTTCATTTTAATTTTACAGGTATGTGTAAAGAGTTATTGGTTGAAGGTAGTTTATCATACAAGCATATGAAAGAAAGCATTCAGTGAAAAGCTATAGGCATTCAGGAGAGAAACACAGCCAAACACAGTGGCTTTTCCTCTGCATGACCTGAAGGATCATAATTCAGCCAGCATCTATGAGAAGGACATTTTGAAACATTATGTTGAAAATAGAGAGACCCATATTCTGACACAGCAGTTCCTGTAGTAAATGAATTAATAGTAAATAAAAGTAATAAAGCAGCACCTCTATATGTTGTAGAAAACCAAACCACTCCTTCCTTGTACACGGTTAATTTTGTTTATTAATTTTAACATCTCCTGTCTGTTCCTCTTCTCAGGGATACACCAAGCTAGTCTGGGTTTGTCCTTGTGAGTACATCCACGACCTCCTCATTATTAGGTTCCTGTTTCTCATACTGTAGACTTCACACCTCAGTTTTTATCTGAACTGCCTGCTACAGTTGCACAACATCAGGAGGCTGCCATGGCAGACACTTGTACAGGTGGTAACACTGCCTTGCCAAATAAAAGCTTACCCTCAGTTACTTCAAGTGCACCTCTTTGGCTCAACTTTTGCTCATTTGCTCATTGACAGGAGCATTTTAATTAACATGTGAGAAAAAAAATGAGCAAGATCAAAGCTGTGGGCATTGAAAACACTAACTGCAGTTTTTAGGCTGGAAAATCTGGCATTTCCAAGGCTTCTGATACCATATGTTGCAAATGCAAAAGAAACAAAGATCATTAATTATGCTGAGCCCCTGGTAGCCAGGCCCTTAATACTCCATGGGTCCACAGTTATCTAGTCCAGTGTTTTTCTCTCACTGATAGGATTGCTGATGGTACAGATCATTCTGGAGCCATCTCAAGGTATGTGAAAGACAAGAGGGTGAGGAAGGGTAGTCAGTATCTATTTGCCAAAGGGAAGTCATGCTTAAGCAACCTGATTGCCTTCTATGATAGGACAACTGGGTGAATGGATGAGAAAAGAGCAAAGGATGTTGTCTACCTGTATTTCAGCAAGGCTTCTGACACTGTCTCCCACAGTACCCTCATAGGCAAACCCAGGGAGTGCAGACTGGATGAGTGGATGGTGAGATGGCTCTGAGAACTGGCTAAAAAGCAGCTCTCAGAGGGTTGTGATCAGTGTCACAGAGATAGTTGGAGGTCTATAGCTGGTGATGTCCCTGAAGGATCAATACTGGGCCCAGTATTGTTTAACTTATTAATCAACGGCTTGGATGAGGGAATGGAGTGCCTCTTCCGCAGGTTCACTTCTGAGGGATCCCTGGTCCCTTCCAACCTTATAAATTCTGTGATTTTGTGGTTCTGTTACTGCAGCAAATCCAGTCTGTTCACCCTCTGTATATTATTACCTTAAACCAGAATTTCCTCATCTTTCATCTTTATTTTGCCCATATGACCTGTCCATTTATTTGTGCAATTTATCTCCCAATAAGACCTTTCCAACACCATCTGTGGAAGTTATACAACTGTTTATCTACAGAGCCTGGACAGGAGAAACAAAATCTCCTTCTATGGGGTTCTTGGTGGAAGGAGGGAATTACCCGTCAAATGAGCTGCCATCCTTAGACTGATCAAAGCCTTCCCTGCAGAAGAGCAAATGTTCAGTAAAAGCTGTGCAGAATCAATATGTGACAGCGGATGGTGTGATATCAAGTCTTAGTCCACGTGGGGTTGATACATAGAGACTGAGTCTGGCATTTTCCCACAGGAACACAAGGAGAACATTCAAATCCCTGAGAATGAATAGCTCAACAAATGAGTTATTAAGAATTTAACTACACAAGTCCCAAGAGAGAACCACTGAAGCCTAATAAAATGAATTTGAAATTGCTTCTTTATATGGAAAATACACTAAGTGCCAATGTTGCAGGACCTTCCTGGATTAGGAGAAAGTGTTTATGGGCCACAGGGAAGTTTCTACTACAGGAACCCTGAAACATCCCTACTGAAAGAATCCTTTCTGCCTCGAGGGGAAAGTGCCATACTTGGAGCAACACCCCGTGAAGTAATCCACTGATTATTTCAGAAAAGTTCTTCTGGATTTAAACTGAGCTTAATAACATCAAAATCTGGTCCTTAATAAAGTTAAGCAGCTCAGGAGCCAGATCAACTTCTCTGATTTGGGAATAACTTCCTGCCTGGCCAGGCCAATTCCTGTGCATGTCAGCCCTCAGAGACACAAAACATTCTGGGGCTGAACAAGTTGATGATGCCAAGCGCATCGTGTACTGTCTGGTCCCTGGCACGCTGCTTGGTATGTAGGCAATGGCAGATGTACACAGAAGTCAGGCCTACGCCTTCAAAGACAGCTTTTCCGTAGGAATATAATGGAAACACCTACACTTACACGGTCCATTTCTCCAGCTACTATTTTCAGGGAGAATGCGTCATTTACATCTAGGCACTCTACTTCTTCAACCTCTACTTTTTCATTCACCTCTAGACAGTTCTGCTTGAAAATGGTCTGATTATAGGAACAGCTGTAATCCATTCTGCCACTAAAGTGAGGAACAAGATGAGCTCTCTGTGTAGCAGACTACATGCCCTCTGTGTCACTACTAATGCATTTCTCTCTTGAACAACCTGCCTCTAGGATTCAAGGATCACCTAGGGATTTGCTTTGCCTTTGGAGTGGCTCAGGCTGTGATGGACATCTACAGCTTCCAGAACAAGACACAGAAGTCCCCTGACAAAGTTCTTTGTACATTTTAAAGAATGAAAATTGAAGAGTGCAGAGTCCTGAAACGTATTTATCAGGAACACTGTGCAGACATTTCCAGCAAGTGCTTTTAATGGAAGCTGCTTTGCCAAGTATTGCCTCCTTTCTTAGCTGTGGTTTTGAAAAAACACATTTTTTCAAAACAAGAAAAGGCAGAGCAAAACTTTTAGTACTGTACACTCAATCACTCTATCCCCTGGTAGATGAACTAGAAGGGCTTCTTTTTTTCCCCACAGGATTTATACATGTAAGCATTAATTACTGAGCTCATACCTACCAGGATGGTAAGATACAATGAAATTCAAATCAAAATCAATGAAAGTCATAGCATTATACCCAGCAATTCAAAATCAAGGGTCAAAGAGATTTAAGTGCAGCAGAATCACTTTTAAAAAAGCACGGGAAAAGTAAAACAGAGGAGATAAAATTGTGAGATGATCGAATACAGAAAGTAGAAAAGAGGAAAGCTCCCAGCCACATTCCAAAGCACACTTTGAAAGGGCCTGTGCTGCTAAACAAAAGACAGGCCATTTATTTATTTACTCAACTCATATTGATTTGGAAAACTAGCAAGAGTACTGGAAAATAAAACCAGCATTAGAACAGCCTACATTTTGATTAGCTTGTGCTGCCATAATTTGTAGAAGCGCATTGACATTATGTGTGATGGGACTCAATAAACAAAATTAATATAACATGGCTACCACTCAACATTTCCATAACATTTTATGCCTTCACACCACTTTGCAATATAAACTTAATAAATTAATCTCCATAAGGTAGGCAAATCTGATTATCCTGATTTCACAGATGAGTTAACTGAAGCTGAGCAGAAGTGATGTCACCCAAAGTAGCACAGAGAGTTGAGGGGAAAGAGTAGCAATCAGCAGCCAGTTTGGGGCTACAGAGATTCTGCCATTCCTTATGGCCAATTATTATGCAAGACTCAGTGCTACTGCAACATAAAATTTAGAGATTTGTTCACCTGCCTGTTAGCATTTCCATGCTCCCTCAAAGCATTATTAATAAACACACACAAAGTCTGACTGAGGGACCTATTTCTGCAGCACAAACCCATGCCAGACCCTGTAGCCCTCTAGCTTACTCTGCAAAATTAACCTGAACAGAGGAAGAGGTCTCCCAACCTCCTCCAGCCAGTAGAAATCTGGGCAGTCACAAAGTAAAAAGGAATTATTCCCAGGAAAGAAACAGCTCATATCCTTCACATCTTCCTCTCATCAGACATCACTGTTGGCCATGCCCAGCTTCACTGGTGGCACTCACACACATTCTCCTCTCACTGCTTGGCTCTCCCACTGAACACCCCGTTTGAAACAATGACAGCTGCTCTGCCAGTCTTCCACCCCATCACTGCAGAGCCACCGCTTTCCAGATTCATGAAGGTGCTTCAGTTTTTCCAGAAAGACTTTGCCATTGGCATTTATTTTGACTGAATATCATGTCACATCAATTCAGTGGAAAGGAGAAGAGAGGATTCCTCTTGGCAATGGTATTTTCTTTTATTCTAGAACAGCTGCAGAGGGGGAAGCTGCATCCCAAGGGAAAAAGGGGGTCTTTCAAATAGGCATTCAAAACACTTAAATCAGGGGTGATGTAGAATGACTTACTTCCACCTAAATATACATTTCCAGATTTGCACTTTCTCCTCCAGGTACTAAAATCCTCTGTAGGCCTTCAGGATATAAAAATGTCAACCATTATACTAGCCCAAAAATGTGACAGAAATGTCACTCAGAAAGCAGAAGTAAAAAGCCCGCAAAGAACAGTGTTTGTGAACAAGCACAACATAGACAAATACAACCTAAATATTTGCACTTCACAAAATGGTCTTGCCTGCTGGCCGTACCCTAGGTGGGTAATCAAGTAAGCACAGGACTATCCTCAGTACCCTCATTCAGAAGAGCAAATTAAGAAACAACAATATGGTCCTTAATTTTGCTTTTCTTTCTATTTTCCCCTCCTAAAATTTATTGCTTTTAGTTATAGCAACACTTCTCCCAGCTGTTGTATTTAATACAGGGAAAGTGTGTGTTGTGCACTATAGCATCAAAGGTGACTTTTAAGAGCACAAGAACACTAAAAAACTTGTTCTGCCTAGATTTTCCTCTACTCATATCCCAGGTCATCTGGTTTTGTGACATTTTAATGGTAGTAACATCAGACTGGGGCTTTACCTATGCCCCAAGGAAAAAAATGGTAAAAAGTAGATCCAAAAATCTTCTTTCATTTAAAATACCTCTGCTTTAGGTAAAGAAGGTGATTTACTGGAGAGTTGAAAGAACTTGTGGAGAGAGGAATGGAATTTTTGCACAAGCAAAAGGGATAAAATACCACTGTAAATAAAACTTAAGCTTACTTCTACTTGATCGCTCCTCTCTTAAGATGTGGCTACTGACATTGACACAGAACAGTATCTATTTGACACACATTTGGTCATGGACTCTCATTGGAATGATTCTAAATGGAGAAAACATTATAAATATGCCAGCGGAATATTATATCTGATGATACACTTCATACATACACCCAGACACATTAGCCTAGAGCAGATACCACTGTTACTTTCTGAGTGTCTTACAAATCTAAAGTAGGAGCTTAGGTGTAGTCTGAAATCTTCACAGACTATATATATTAAGATATTCTTTTCTAGTACCTTCAATATGAAAAAGAACAGAAAAGTTGTCTCATGCATAGAGGGGAACATGATCAGACTGGGCCATTTCCTGCATACTTGAAGCAATGGTCACTGCAGAGAGAATTTACTTCATCAGAGTCCAAAGTGAACAAGTATAAACAGCTGGGACTAGCCAAGAGATGGAAAAAAGAACAAATTGGATCAACTACCCCCATGGGAAAGAGCTTACCTCAAAATATCTCATTTACTGTAAGCACTCTGATCTGAAAAAAAATGCTCCACTCAAACCTAGGAGACCAGACCACTACTCACATGACTGACTGCTCGAAGGAACTTACCCACTGACCTTAGGTCAATTGTCTCAATAAAGAAACAAAGGCAGTCTCTCAGTGTAGTGCTGGTATTCAGCTACATGAGTTACTGTCAGCAAGGTTTAGGGAGATGCTCTTGCTTGTCCAGTGTGGGTTTTCATAATTTCACAAAGAGATTGGGCCAATTCAGAGGAACAGGAGCTGATCATTAAGTGTCAGGCCAGTCCAGTAATTCCTTTAGCCTTTTGCAAACTTTGCAATCTGCACTCCCTTTTTTTTTTTTTCAGAGTTTGGTTCATGTTCATCTTTAGGACAGATCCTATAGCCCCCATAACATTCAGGGGCCTTGTTTAGCTATTTGCTTTGATTCTTTTCTGTCCCTGGAGCTGACAGCAGCTCCCAGAAAAGTGTCTGAGAGGCATGACTGCCCCTCAAAATGCTGGAAGGAGTAATTTGGTTTTTCTACCAAATGATGAAATGCAAAATAAGTATAAAGGTTTGACCTTTGCATGGTAAGTTAAGTTTTTCTTGAGGAGCTTATGGCATTAAGGACACAGTCACTCAAAGAGCATTTCAAATGTCTATTCACAAACTTCACCAATTCTTAACATATTCTAAATCAATTTATGACTTAGTTATAGGAACTAAAATGGTTTGAGTGAACTGAAAACACCTGAAGACAGCCTGCTTTTCCTTTCAGCCTGAAACAAACTTATCCTGTTAGACATTGATAGATTTTAAAGGTGCTTCCAAACAACTTTAAAGAAAATAAACACAACTAAGAGCTTAGATGTTTCTTGAATCATTTAATACAGACCTTATCTGACATGACATGAGCTTTATGCCTTCAAACTGGCAGTGCAAACTAAGTAATTAATCCTCACAAGACTGGGCAGGTCAGTAACATCATACTGAGACAGACAGGCTGACATTAAAACTCAGGACCACTTCAGTGCCACAAATGGCATCCTGGGCCCTTCTGCCTGTGCCTTAAAGGCTTCAAAACCAAATGCTCTCATTTTGCATGCAATAAAATTATTTGATATTTTGCTTCAAAAGCAGCTCTAAATATTTCTGAGTGGGCTGTCAAAGAGAGAGGACTGTGTTCTTTTTGTACATTTGCTCTCAAGACATCTGTCCTGCTACTTTGTTTCAGATTGTTTTCAACACAACTTGACCCACACAACTTTTGGTACTTAGCAGTCTTGAACACTGGACCACTTATCTCTGAAGGCTGTTTACAGTTTACTGAAAATAAGAAATTTGCACCAGGCAATTATGGTCTGAACATTTCTCATTTTAACTCACAACAGGTTTTTTTCACTCACTTCAGGCAATGTGTTAAAGTGCTGCTCTCCTTCTGCCACCAACTCTAAAGTTACACTGCAGGGTTCCAGTTTTGATTCCATCATTTATTAATTTGTCAGTCTTCAAAGAAAGACATTTTGCTAAATGCCAGTCTCCTCCTGGAGGCTCTTCAACAGCCTCTTCAGGTATCTTTCCCAACAATCCTGCTACTACAGGATGGTATCACTGACTGCACAAAGAAGACTACAAGCAACATCCCACAGCTGTGCCCCCTCTACAGCACTCATCACATTCAAACTAAATTCACTGCAACTGGCAGCCAGGAGGGGCAGCCCTGTCCTGGGGGGCATCAGGCACAGCACGGCCAGGGGGGCACGGGAGGGGATTGTCCCACTCTGCTCTGAGCTGGGGCAGCCTCACCTCGAGGGCTGGGGGCACTGCTGGGTGCCACAATATAAGGAGGTCATTAAGCTTTTAGAGACTATCCAAAAGAGGTCTACAAGGATGGTAAAGGGCCTTGAGGCAAAGCCATATGATGAACTAAGGACACTCTATCTGTTCAGCCTGAAGAAGAGGAAATTGAGGGGAGACCTCATCATGGTCTGAGACTTCCTTGAGAAGGGAAGAGGAGGGGCAGGCACTGATCTCCTCTCTGTGGTGGCCAGTGACAGGATCCAAGGGAATGGCCTGAAGCTGTGTTAGGGGAAGTTTTAGGTTGGCTATCAGGAAAAAGTTTTTTACCCAGAGAGTGGCTGATCATTGCAATGGACTTCCTGGGGAACTGGTCACAGCACCAAGCCTGACAGAGTTCAAAAAGTGTTTGGACAATCCCCTGGGGCACATGGGCACACTCTTGGGGTGTCCTGAGCAGGGCTGAGAGTTGGACTCAATCCAGAGTCTCTTTGAACTCAGAATATTCTGGTTTATTATGATTCTAATTTTGGGCCAATCCACTGGTGAAGAAAGTGCTGCTGTTTTCAGCTTAGTATCAAGCTGGGCCAGTGAAAAGGTTGCAAAAGTAGCTCAGTGAGTGCATAGTGCACTGGAAGAGACAGTATAAAATCCTAAAGCAGTAAATTCTGCAGAAAGCTAATACTGGTGTGCTATATACAGATTAGCTGCAGATAAAGGAGAATGGAGCCACGGACTGGATCCAAGAGAAACTGCTGAACAAGATGCTAAACCAGGGCCCTTGGGGAATTCAGAAAATTTTCTACAGTTCTGCCCGGACCATCTTTCCTTGCTGGCTCCTGGCTCTTCACTCTGCTTGCTTCATCTCAGCTTCATTGTGCTTCAGAGTATTTTAAATCATTTTAGTATTTATCTACGTCTCAGTTGCTTGATCTTTAGACTACTTTTTCAAGCACACTTTCTTTTTTCAGCAACTACCATCACAAATGGGGCCCTCGGTTGCTCTTCAGGCATCATTGTATTATGTGTAGTCAGTAACTCCTCAAAAGGGGTACTGGTAACATAATCTTTACAAATGGATTTGTAAGTGTTAAGAATAGAAAGAAAGGTATAAACTAAAGAATACTAAAACAAAAGATGGTCTTATATCAGCTAGGGCATTGACCAAGATATTCCTGGATTTCACCTTTTCTGGGTATTGCTTGCACAACTATGCATTTCCTGAAACAAACAGGAGCATCCTGAATGAGTCTCCTTGGAAAAGCAGTGTTCAGTCACTGTCTGCTGGGAAGAACTGCCCAGTCATTTTGGTAGGCCTGCTCATGACGGAAGACAGCAACCTATTGTTGCTTTAAGTTAGCTGTTGTTCCAGTCAACTGCTTACTCTACTGTGAGTGAGGGAAAGGGTCATGCCAAACACCCCAAATTCACTTTTTTTTTAAAGCACTGATCATATTACAGAAATAGGAAAAGTATGTCAGTCAAGAGCTTGACAGTGGGACTATGAAGTCATTTTTTGGTTCGTCTGTCTACCGACCCAGTCTTCAGCAAGGGTGCTGAACCAGCTCGGTTACTCAGTTCCCCAGCCCAGCAGAACTGCTTCCATACTGAGTTCTGAACGGAGTTTGTGAGGAAGGGGGAAACAGGCACTTCTGAGGAAAGGGGAAATCTGCCCTGGCTGTGCTTAAGATGGCATTTTGACTGCCTCCTGAATTGTCTTATCTGAAAGAGGCAGATTCCCAAGGAATCCAACTGATGATCTTCAGTGTGTCACAGAGAATCTTTCATAGTTATTGCTACCTGTCTTGATGTGGTCCATCAAATCATTGAGCCTACTAATTCAGATCTGCTGATGTGTATAGTTTACTTATTATTTGTTCAGCCCATTTGTTGGCCTAAAAAGACACCTCTTTTAAAAAGTAATAGAAATTAGAATGTTCTTATTGGTCTTTTGCATTAAAAAGCCTAAATTTCCAGCTAAATTGCAGGTGGTCATTTTATTTCAGGAGGAATTTTTCACATGATACAAAACTAAGCTGAATGGTTCAATGCAGACAATGATTATTAAAAAAATAGCAACTATATTAATTCCTATATAGAATCATTGAAAACAGTAGAATTGTTTAGGTTGGAAAAGATGTCTAAGATCATTTAGTCCAATGCCAAAGCTAGCTCTGTCAAGTCCACCACTAAACCATATCCCTAAGTGCCATATCTACATGTCTTTTGAACACTTCCAGGGATGGTGACTCCAGCACTTTCTGGGGCAGTCTGTTCCAATGCTTTACAAACCTGTTTATTAAGAATTTTTCCTAATATCCAGTCTAAACCCTGGTGTAATGTGAGGCCATTTCCTGTCATCCTGTCACTTATTACCTGGGAGAAGAGCCTGACATGCAACTCATTATAACCTCCTTTCAGGTAATTGTAGGTCTCCCCCCAGGCTCATTTTCTCCAGACTAAACACCCTCAGCTCCCTCAGCTGCTTCTCATAGGACTTGTGCTCCAGACCATTCACCAGCTCTGTTGCCCTTTTCTTAATACACTCGAACACCTCAATGTCCTTCTTGTAGTGAGGGGCCCTGAACTGAATGCAGGTTTCGAGGTGCAGCCTTACCAGAGCCAAGTACAGGGGGGACAATCCCTGCTGGCCATACTAGTGCTGATCCAAGCCAGGATGCCATTGGCCATCTTGTCCACCTGGGCACACACTGGCTCCTGTTCAGCTGTCAATGAATATCCCCAGGTCCTTTTCCATTGGGCATCTTCCAGCCATTCTGCCCCAAGCCTCTGGGCTTACATGGGGTTGTTGTGACACAAGTGCAGAACCATGCACTTGGCCTTGTTGAACTTCATACTGTTGGCCTTGGCGCAGCCTGCCCAGGTCCCTCTGCAGAGCCTTCTTACCCTCCAGAAGATCAGGAGTCCTGCTTGACTTGGAGTCACAAAAACAACCAGTAAGATTTATGTGGATCCACATCTGTAGATGAATGTATATTATCCTCTTTGGCTTCTGCATCCTCACATGCCCTATTTACTCTGGGAGTTACTGAATCTCTGCTTTCCATACCTTGATGAAAGCACAGTTATAATTTTTAACCTCTGATACAACTCTTAGTGAAGCTATTCCCAAGGTAACATTAACCATTTTCACACTACAGCAGTGCAATGATTTTCATTAACTTATTAGATGAACATGTTCATTTGCTTAGTGCTTGTCACTGCCATTTAAGTGTCTGTTTTTAGGACACATTACCTTACAAATAATGCTACCATCTCAATCTTATAGATTGATTCAACTCTATTTCAAATTCCTGTTACAGGAATACATTTCTGCAAACTGGTACCGATAGCCACTTAACAGCTCTTATGTAATCAGTCTCCTCAAACCACTGGCCTCTCTGACACCATCAGAAGAATGTAAACTCCCAACGAGAACGAAGAAACAGGTGGCAGAAAAGTAAAGATACTGATAGCTCTTTGTGTGGATCCTTGTACATATAGGTACAGCACTACACTGGAAATATTAATGCCATATAAGTTGTTTTATATATAAATGCTCAAATATAAAACGTGGGGTTGAAAAACCACAAAACATCAGAGAATTCATTCTGAATGTGAATAATTTTATGCTCCACAGAAATCTGAAGTTATAGACTCTATACATAGACTGAAACCATGACTTCAAAGAATTGCTACATATTCTGTTTCTGACAGCACACTTGGTTTCCAAATCTGGGTAATGCCAGTGTGTGGTTCATTCTTCAATAGATAATGAAAAGAGTGGGTTTCTATCAGCAAAACTAACATCATCCTACAGTGCTGGAGCTAGACACATGCTGCTAACTCAAGACAGGGTATTGACAGGAAACTGCTGTGACAGATTTGTTTCCCCAAGTAAATGTGACAACAAGGTGATGATCCCAAACACTGACTGATGCAGTAGTGTAAGGAAAACAAAAAAAGGAAAAAGATCATCAACCTAAGAACAAGTCCAAGAATTGGGAAGTGTTCATAGGCTCCACTACCTTTTCTATTTTATGCATCATTGTATTTGTTTCGGGGCTTTTTTTTGATAACATCTAAGACTGCTTTACTCAGAACTCATTAAATTACTTTTTTTTTCATCTGATGATGAAAAACTCTGCAGCAAATGTATTGAAGGATTTAACTCTAATGCAGCTTCTCTCATTACTGCTTCAGACTGTTCTGAAATGCTGGCTTGTAGTTTTTCCTGATAATCATCTCAACTATAGATCAGAGGAATTGTCCCTACCACTTTCCACTTTCTGATGCTGGGTCTTCCCCTTTTGCTCAGTCAGGATCCTTCTCCTTATCCTTACCCTAATTAACAAGGTTCAGCTTGTGGGTTGAGGGCCTAGAGGTATCAGCACGCTGCTGTTCTCCCACAGAAAATAAAATCATCTCTCTTAAATGTTCCAAATAAGTCAGAACCAGAAGGCACAAACAAATACAGGACATTTGTGCATTAAATAAGATCATGACCCATGAGATCAACTAATCTGGGCTGCAGAGATGTCCAAACTGGGCTACAGAAGCAGGCACAGCCATTATCAATTTGCTCAGTCCCAAAACTGAGGAGGCAGATGGTACAGTCAAAATCAAGGGATCCCAAGAAGAAGTGGGGCTGCAAGAAACTGTGCCACAGATGGAGAGACATCAGAGCTGGCCCCACGTCAGCTTTTCAGGCCCAGATGGATTTATTCACTCAGAAACAATACTGCTGACTGCAACTTCCCTGCTTCCAGGGCCAACTCGTCTGTCCCAGGTGGTGCTGGGTGTTAACAAGCCCTTGGAGACCTGAGCTGTCTCTGCTTTGCACAGCAGTCCCCGGCAAGTGCTGGCATTAGCCCCAGTCACCCACAGGGTGATCAGAAATTGTCCACTGTTTGAGGTGCATCTGTCTCCAGAGCCACAAGTCACAGAGAGCTGGTTGTATATTCAGTTCACTGCATTGCTCCCACTCCTAAACAGCTTGACTGAGGAAGAGAAATGCTGCTGACAACAGGGAAGGTTACTGTTCCTCTAATAACCCTTTCTTCAAGGTTCTTTCAATATTTTTAAAACACCATTTTAAAATTAAAAGTATACATAGCAATATAACTTCTACAAACAGTCAAGACATGATGACAAGCACACTCACTCTTTGCTTTGGAAGCAGCAGTGATAGACACTTGCACTGTGTCTTCAACAAACTAGCAACTGGGAGGAGCACTTATTCAACAGCAGAGCCAAAACCCACTGCTCTTAATGCTTTTTGAAGGCCTCCTGTAGAACAGGTCCAAGGGTGAAATCAGCCCAGCTGTCTGGGCAGATGAAAAGCCGTATGTGCAAGGAAACTGAGCCTTTTGTGCCCAGGGCTAATAACCTGAGCAGTAAGTAATGGTTCTGCAGAGCAGGGGAGACTCCTGACTAGAAATTTTGGGCTTATCATAACATGGAACCTGCCTTCTCTCTTTGCCCACGTGAGCTTCATTGCACCTTGGAGAAGGGAGCTCTTGCTCCTTCCTGAGAAATAACTGCACCTTCCTACACCCTTGATAGACACATTAATCAGGCAGCATAGGGTCTTCTGATGGCAACACATGAAACTTGATTACATGTTTGCAGACCAGGTGAAAATAAAAGCAATTAATGGGCATTATCTGACCCTTAGGCTGTGTATTTACTTCATATCTCAGCCCAAACAAAACACTGAATCTCTCAGATTTGTGCATGTGAAAGCCAAGCAACTGTATTTTTCATAAACACAAAAAAGTGCCAGTACTGTAATGTAGAAAACATTAAAGATAAACATATGCCAATTATCTCTTTCTTCTAATTTAACCATTCAGCCTTTCTTACTGACCTGACTTCCAAGCTGAATTTCACTATGGTTTAATCACAAAGATTTCAAGTGCAAAAGCATTGACAGGCCTCATATTGGAAATGCTTTGGTTAACTGAAAACAAAGTTTGCCATCCTCTGGAGAAAATATATCACTCCTTTCTATGTCTTCAGACCTAGAGGCCTAGATTAAAGCCCGTCTTTCCTTGCTCAAAATACTAGAATCGATGTTCGTAAACTAAAAGAAAAACATTTTGTAAATGAAAGTAAATTAAAACTACCGAGGGACAGATCTATTTTATACTCTGGCAATTTTCCTGAGGTTTTACTTTTAATGTTTATTGTTTAACTTCATAAAATAGAGTAACTAGCATAATAGCACCTCAAATGCCTGAGAGAAACAGCCCATTAAAATACGAAGCATCTTGTTAATAAAAATACACTCATCAGAACACACCACAATTCCCTACAAGCTCGTGCAGTTTTAAGGCTAGTAAACATTTCTAATGATCATCAGCAAACCCAAGTTTTCTTCAATGGTTAAATCACTTCTTTCAAAAAAGGTCTTGATGTCAAATATAGTCAAACTGTTTACTAATCTTCCAGGAGTATGTAAGTACAGATGCAAGAAAAGCCTCGCTGTAACACTAGTTTTCTTCCACACACTAGCTTCTGCTACGCCAGACTGGGAAGAGAAGGAGAAGGAGAAGGAGAAAGAAGGAGAAGGAGAAGGAGAAGGAGAAGGAGAAGGAGAAGGAGAAGGAGAAGGAGAAAGAAGGAGAAGGAGAAGGAGAAGGAGAAGGAGAAGGAGAAGGANGAGAAGAAGAAGGAGAAGGAGATGGAGAAGGAGAAGGAGAAGAAGAAGGAGAAAGAAGGAGAAGGAGAAGGAGAAGGAGAAGTAGAAGGAGAAGGAGAAGGAGAAGGAGAAGGAGAAGGAGAAGGAGAAGGAGAAGGAGAAGGAGAAGGAGAAGGAGAAGGGAAATCTTCACCAAACCCAAAGCAGAATGGGAGAAATGCACAGAATGTTGTGCTCCAACTACCAGTAAACATTTTGAGGAAAAAAAGGAACCAAATAACACTTTTACCCTCCAGATCTAATGTACAGCACTAATGAGGTGAGAAAAGTTCTTACCTGTACTGAATCTCTGAAGGATCAAAAATACCTGGATTGATGCTGTTAGTTTCTCTGAGGTCAGCAGTTTGCCATCACAGATTGATCCAGCAAACTGAAAGCACTGTCCTCAATGAAAACACTCTACCAAATATTTTATTTTTGCTGATGTACAGCAAATGTCAGTTGCCTTGTTAAAGATCAGGAACTGACCACAGTTCCCATCTTCACATCTTCACAGTCTTCCTCACAGGTTTTTTCATAGGAACAATATTGCACAGGGCACTCAGCACAGAAAAACAAATCACATGTGCTCAAAAGGGAGTTTAAGATACTAGACCCAGAGAAGGGGAAATGTATCCTCTTCAGTTGACCAAAGGCATAGACTGAAATGTCTCATCAAGGGGCAGAAGTGAAGGATTTCATCACAGGTTTTACAAGACTAATTAACAGTTTCCCTGCATGTCTTTGGTTTGGATGTTTGGATGTCAAAACTGACATTTTTTTAAAAGGTCTTATTTGTCAGAGGTCTGCTGCCCTTCAGTCTTCTGGGGAAAAAATAAATCAGTCTTTTCAGTGTCAGCAGCATTCAACAAGTTAAGTTATAGGCTGGTTCCCAAGGTCTTTAGAAAACATGAAGCCTGCTCATTATTGATCTCCCTGTAGAAAGTTCTTTCTTTTTCTTCTTTCTGGTTTATTTTATATAGAGACTGCTACAATTGCTTTTACCATTCCTTGTGGAGTCATTTCAGGTTAACTGACTTTACTGGTTACACTTGCTTAAATACAGCTTGCATTTGAAGGTTCTCTTTGAACAGGGGCTTGACAGAGAAATTCAGGATGAAAAGAGCAAAGCTTTGGATTCAGAAAAGGTTGTCTTAATGACAGGGTAATTGCTTTTCTGAAAAGGACAATCTTGAATTGTAGAATCCATAGTTAATTGCAAAAGCAACCTCAACCAAGCCTCATTTGTTTTATGTATCACTCTCTAATTTTTTTCTGTAATACACTATTTCTCCATCTAAAATGTAATTTTTTAGTAAAATGACCCCGACTTGAAATCTGATCTTCAAATTAAGAAAACTTCTATTTAAAAAAAACTCACTCATAAAAGTGTAAACAGCCAGTAAATTTCCCCACAGAAAACTAAGCAACTTCTGAAGACTAATCTCTAACACAGTATAGGTATTCCCATCTGCATAGGAATCTTTTTGTAATTCACAAGATTTGTTTAAACATTGAGGATAATAGTTTTAGCTCCAATTCTGAACAAGTATTAAATGTGAAAATGAATGATGTATTTCAGGGATCATCATCTCCCCTCTAGAATTCACCCTGAAATTAGCCAGGGACTTTATATTTGAAGGTTGCAAGTTGTTGTGGTTTAACCCCAGCCAGCAACTAAGCTCCACACAACCACTCCCTCACTCCCCTGATAGAATGGGGGAAGAAAATAGGAAGGGTAAAACCAAGAAAACTCACAGATTGAGATAAAGACACTTTTGCTTTTAGGTAAAGCAAAAGCCACATGCAACAGGCAGAGCAAGCCAAGGAATTTAGTCACATGTTGCCAGCCATGTTTCCTCACTAGAAGAACTTTTTGGACTGGGTCAGGAGGCTAAAGAGCATTGTCCATCTTGCACACAGTTGCTCAGAAAGGTGTATTTCATGTCTTACATCCATGCCCACCATCCTGTGATCCTTGTCTGATCTCCAGCCACAACTGAGACAATAAATTAATTTCACCCAGTGAGGACTTGTTTTGAAACAACTGACTTAATGGGTTGTACCAAAATATCTTTCAGATAATATTCAAATTTGGGTAAGAGATATTTTCCCTCTTTTAAGCTCTTTTAAAAATACATAGTTGACCCTTTCCTTTTTCCTCACCCAATGGCTTGATATAGGATGCAGGATGCAGGAACTTCAGTGATCTGCCACTGCCTGTAACAGCTTTTAAGAAAAATGGGCCATACAAGATCTGTTCTTATTAAAAAAGAAAGAAAACCTGTAGGCCTCCTTTGGCTTTGAGTACTCTTTTCTTACAGGGAGGTGTGCTACTCCAGGTCTTCATGGATTCTGTTCAAGAAACAGAAGCAAACTTGAGTGGCAGTTTTTCTTCCACCCCTCTGCTACATTTTCAGAAGTATGTGCTATTCGAGGAGCCATCCAGAATTCCCAGTTGTACAGCCACGTGTGCAAAGGGTAATTCTGGCACGTGTCCTCTGTTCACTAACTGATCACATAACAAGAGGCCATGAGAGCTCCCTGAGCTGTGGGCTGAGTGTTCACATACAGCTACATCATGCATAATGCCAGAGAACATCATGTCATTTGTCCAATTCTTACAGGTACTGGTGCAGAATACTAAAAAGGAAGTCAAGGAATCACCTGCTTTCCTCTGCAATTTACACAGACATCTCTTTACAAAAAAACAGGCTATACAAGCCAATAGCCAATTAAGAAAATACAGCATATAGCAATGCTAAGTACAGAGCTGGCCACGTGAGTCAACTTACTGTAATTTAAAGTGTTTCCATCCTCTAAAGGATCTGAAAGAAACAGAATGTAGCAAAGCTTTACTAAGGGATAAGTTCCCTCACACAGGCAAATTTTTTTTTCCTGCTCCAGGTTCTTTCCTTGCTAGTGCTGAAGCATCCAAACATTTGATCAGCTGTATTATATTTTTTGGCTGCATGTGGGGATTTTTTTCCAAAGTACAACATCACCAACTACCAATAAGCCTCCTGACCAGATGTGCATTGTCAGTCCACCTTTATTCCCTCGTTCCCTGCTCCAATTCTTCTGCAAAGGTTACCTAAGCAGCAAAAAACACATAAGCAGGGCACTGTCTGCAGTTCAAATAATCACTGTCTAGTTCCTGTGATGCTGAGACAGTAGAGTAACATAATACTCATTAGTAAATGAAAATTGCTCTATACTGCAATTATACAGCCCTTATGGCACAGAATAATGGCAGTCTTGGTGCTTTTCCCAGATGGACTGTGTGACACAAGCAGATCAAAACACTGATCACCTAGAAGAGAATTTCAATGGAATAGGGCAGAACAAGCAAACAACTGCTGTTGAGAAGTTTAATATAAACTAACATGTCATCCATATTTATTCATCTCACTATCTGCTGCAGATCAACAAAACCCATAAAGACATTCACAATCTTTATTGAAAATATAGCATGTGGAATTTACAATTCTAGACCACTTTACAAGAAGCTTGTGAAAAATATTTTAAAAGTATTTAAAAACCAGATGATTATTTCAACAGTAGGATTTTTTTATGGAACCTCAAATTTTTCTCTTTTTGACAAACTACTTTATTCTTCCACAGCAAATTACTTCAGCTGTATTTCAATAGAGGCTATTTCACAAAAGCAAAGATTAAATTAATCCCAAAAGCATTACAAAACTTCCGCTGTAAAAATGTAAATGGATTATATCTCCATTAATGTCTCACTAAACAGCAACACTTTAGAAGCAATCATTCTTCTTTTGCTCACCATATAAAAGCCAAATGATATTTTCTCCATAAATCATCCAGCTATTACAACATTAGAGTAAAAGAGAAAATAATGTCTTTAGATTATCTTGAAAGCAGGTTTACAATTGCTACACTAGTAGTTCCATGTCTTCTGTGGTGGAAGTAACATCCAACATTTGTTCACATGACTGCTTTAGACAAGAGAAAACTTCTGCACTAGATTTTAAGTGCTGTCACCAGTTTGTGTCTACTTCATTTTCATATAAAAGCAAATTAAAGTATAAAAAAGCTTCTTTTATTATAGCTGTCCTGTAGCACATCTTTATGGAAGTGCTGGGACTACTGCTAGAGTGAGTCCTGTAGAGAGAGAATGAAGAATAACAGTGTCTTAAAACATCTTTGTGACTCTTTGAGGTCAGCATCAAGAGGAATTTCTTTATAGAAGCATTAGTTCCAGGAAACAATAGGTTTGTTAAGCACAAACATCCTATAGTGGACGGGCAGATGCTTATTTCTAGGATGACACCTAACTACATTCCCCTCCAATGTTAATTTTTTCTGCCAACAGTAAAATGAAAGGCAATCTCTTTTTTTATAAAATTGATCCAGTTAATTTCTGACCACCCACTTTCCACTTCTGTAGTATTTTTCCATGCCTACACCCAAAATGAAGACGCACATTTTGTGTTTATTTCCAATTGTGTTAGCCATCTGAATTGTACATACAGTGGTCTCTTCTCCCTTTATTCTGGGGTAATACATTGGACTTCACATCCATATTGTACTACCAGCCTCAAAATTCACCTCACTCAAAACAAAGGCATTATTTCCCATAAAACTGTGGCTAGCATGGTAGTGTTTAAGCATGCATCACTTCACTGGCATTTGTGTATGTACAAACAGCCAATTAACACACAGAGACACAAGCAGGCAGAATCTTCTCTCTCCACTGAGAGCTGTCACCTTTCTCCTCTTTTCTCGATTTTCACAATGCTCAGCTCTACCTTCCCATTCAGAAGAGGTGAAGTATTTCAGGATCTAGCTACTTGAAGCAGAGCCATAACACTTATTAATTGCATCGGTATCCAGCTGAGGCGTCTGCACACTCAGACTCACAGAAGTATCGACACAACCATCTTGATTCCAGTATCACAGTTATAGGTCCTCTGCTGTAATTACTGCAAAGTGACTCAGAGTCACTCTGTCGAGGGATGAGGGACCACTGCTGGCCCTTGGCCACCTGGGCACCCATCCAGTAATGGCCTGCCTGTGCCTGGATGCAGTCTCTGAACATATGTTGGAGGATCACGAATACTGCTCTGACTTGCACCAGTGGGCAGGAATCAGCAGAACCAGGGAAACCTATGCTGTGCTCTCTCTCCCTTAGTCATCCTACTAACAGAGGCCACAGTGTTCCACACATCATGACAGAGGCTCTCAGCTATCAGGGAAGTTGCAGACAGGTAACTCAATGGAGCAACTTCCTAGGAGCTGCCAATGCCATAATACTTGTTATTTGATCCATAGTGGCACACTTAAAATACTAAACACTTCAGGCTTTCAATCTCTCTTGTTTATAATTTCTTTATAGCCAGCAAAGTATAGTTTTGTTCAACACAAAGAGCACATTGCTGTGTAATATAAAACTGCTGATCAAATCTATTTACTGGGTCAAGAAAGCTAAGTTACTTCTGCTACAAATACAGTACTAATCAGACATACAGCATTATAGTTGTATTTTCATCCACTTTTATGCATCAGTCAAAAAACTGCTTGCAAAGTTCTAAGTTCAATATATTTGCTGATAGTGATGATCAAGGAGGAGAAGGAAGCACATATGTTGATTTTAGACCACAGGTGGTACAGCACAGGGTGTTAGAAATTGTCTCTTCCTGTAAGCAATAAGGTGAGGAAATTTGGTATGAGTCATTGAGAGAGGATTTACCATGTCATTTTTACAGACGTGTCTTGCTTCACTTTAACTGGACAGCTACTGTTCTCTTTGTATCAAGTGACCTTTTCATCAAGGTTGTGTATCTGGAGCTCTCTTCTCCTTTGAAGCTTATGTTTTAGATTCTCAAAGCACTGCAAACTTTTCCTAGATTACTCTTTTTGCAAATATTTCAGGATCATCTCCTCAAAGGCCAGCCTTTATAGAGATGCATTCTGATGCTCTTCCTTATGTGGAATATTTCTTTATCCATCAGTGCTCTAGTGCATCCATTCAGTGGGGAAAATTAAAGCATCAGTGTCTGACCTTCAGTTGCCCCCACTAGTTCAACTGGCCACCACATATTTGCATTACAAGGTTCATGTGATGAAGAAACAAGGATTTACATTTTGAACAAAACTTTTAATGATGCAGCTTCAAAACAGATAAATGCTTTCAAAAATTGACTGCTTTTGAATGGACAAAGAAAATTGGGCCTCCTCATCGACACAGAGCTCTTGGCTAGCATTGGATCTGAACTGGTTATCTCAAAATGCATGTTTTTGTGCAAGCTCACCAACTGCTTGGTGTGTACCCAGCAAGCCAGCTGGAATATATAATTTTGAAAGGGACCTTTGGGTTAATAACAGTTTCCCAAACAGTTGTCACTGGACACTATGTGTGCAGACTAAATCAGATTAAATCTTAGAATAAGGTCATAATCAGAAGTGAAATTCCAGCTAGAATATGTCTATATGTCCTAAAATGTTTCCAGTAAGATTAGGCAATAAATCATCTAATGGTAATAAGGCTTACAACATACAGATTGTTCTGCCACACAGGCCTATGCAGCCTGATATTGCCAGCTACCTTGAGCTGCCTTATTTACACATTTCCGAAATTAGAGAAACTTAAGAATGTTGAACTATGTGAAACTACTCATGAATGCAGCCTGCACTCACAATTTTTGGAGGACTGGACACAAAGGTGAAAACTGTGCATCAACATTTACAACAGCTTAAAGGATGCCTGTGAGTACCCCCAAAGACTACGTGTGCCATGGAAGGTAACACGTGGAGAGAGGTCTGCGGATTGGAGCCACTGCATGGATTTGTACTGTGGGAGCCCACTGCTTTGGCATGGAGCAAGTCTGATGCTACCAGAGCTCTGCTTCATTCAGGCATCGCTCCTCACCCCCCTGGGACCCAGAGCTGGCAACTGGGAAGGAGGCTCTGCAGCCCCCAGCAAAGGCTTCAGTGGAGCTCCCCTCAGAGTCCTTCAGAGACTGACTGCCAAGTAAGGGCTGTGTATATAAATCTCAGCTTGGGAGTGGGAGAGTCAAGTTCCGGTAAGATGGAAAATAACAGACGATGATACTGTCACATGTTGTGGTTTGGGGTTTTTTTCCTCAAATCCTATGTTATCTAAAATTCTTAATTGGTAATTTGGTAGAGAAAACAGATTGAAATTATTCAATGAGGCATTTTCAAGTTAGAAGCAGATATAAAATGAAAAGCATATTATACAGTTTGTCAGAAGAAGGCACACATAATTCTTACTAGATTGTCTATTCAATTTTTATTAAGGAAGTAATGAAATAAATTGGTATCATTTATGATTGGAAGTTTAAATTTGCCATAATGCAAGACAGGTAATGTTTGAAATAACCAAGAAAGGAGTGCATTTAACACTTGCTGAAGGAACTTACACAGCTGTAGCATAATAGGCTCTTTTTCCAGAATTGGTAAGCACGTGGCAGTATTAACCAAATTTTGATTATGTCTTCATCATCAAAGATCCTCTCTAAGTCCTGAAGAAAATACTTGTAGTCTAACACCTCAAGAAAAAAAAAGGCTGAACTAAGAAGCTTCATATTCAGTTATTTTTAAGAAACACAAGTCAGACAAACAGCAAGCCAAGATTCTAGAAAATTGAATCTGTACTTTCACACTTGGAATTTTAAAGTTGTCAAGACTCTCAAAAAACACATGCTAAGTTTGGAGGGCCATGGTAAAAGAGTTCTGGGGAAAAAAAAAATCTGTTGATAAAACTGGCTGACAAATCATGCCACACAGAAAAATCTCCTCTGAAAATGAAGATTAAACTTTCAGAGTAAAGACACATTCTACTTTGAATATGCCTTGATTTAGTCTAATGCTACAAAGTCCACTGTCTACAAAACAAAGTGAAATTTCAAAGTCCGAATCTCACCAAAGTGCCTCATGGATGAGCAGCAGGGAACAGAATCTTATTTTAGGACTTATATGTACAAGAGAAAAGATCAGAAAGGTAAGTAAAAGGTGAAGGAGAACCAAGACTTCTGCCTTTTGCCTATTTTGTTTTTTAATTAACTATACATGAAATTAGCAACTGAGGCAGACCAAAACGGTTTTGAAAATCATACAGTACAATGGATTTAAACAGCTTGTCATGACTGAGTCTTTCTGCCTAAATAACTATGATCTGTCTTAAGCCATGAACTGGGAAACACATGTCCAAGTAAAGATTCAAGAAATCTTTCTGCTGCCTTGGCCATCTCCCCAGAAAAAGGAGGCTCTGTAGGTAGAGCACTAGCAATACCATCCTTGGAAGTCTGCAATACAGATAACCCCAGCAGTGTATGTCCTGCAGTAAAACAGTTTTCAAATATGTGATCTGTCTTTGACAGAGAAGATGAATATTAAAATGACTCATTGCATCACGATTCAACTATTCAAGGAATAGGGAGAGGTTCGGAGAGGAGGGGAGAGGAGAGGAGAGGAGAGGAGAGGAGAGGAGAGCTAAATGAGAAGCAGGTTTCTTTAAAAAATTAAACACAGAACCAAAGTCCCACTCAAAGTAACAACAGTAATCATGGAATCACACCTGAGAGTCTACTTTGCACCCAAATAAATAAATAAAAGAATTACTTTTTCATTTAGCAGTAATCTTTATTAAATACAAGCATTAACAATTAAAAGCACCATTGTAACTGAAGAAAGCAAGAGCTTTAAAAGTAAGATCTGGAGATGAAAATGTTATTCAAAGGCTGTGAGGGGAAAGAAGTCATAAGAGAGAATTTTTGATAGCTGAAGAGCCTGAGTAAACAAACCCACTGTTGCAGTGAGGAAGGGGGAGCCAAGAGGAGAAATAAAAATGTGAGCTGGTAATAGAGTAGGGTCAGACTGTGTCAGCAAGATAGAGAGAAAAATGCATAAAGAATTTTGAAGAGAATCTTAGTCATCTTATACAAGTTAGGTGTGCTTGCTAGTATTTTTCAATAGCTTGATAGGTTGTTCTGCAGGCAATGTAGCCATTAATTACTTGAATCCTTTCAATCAAAGCTTTTATGCATGAAATAAGAGTTTACATGGTTCACAGAAACAAATATACCTAGGCAGATGCAGAATACCAAAACTGGTATTTTGCAGAGAGAGAAACCTTAGCATTGTGAGTCACCAATTAACATTTAATCACTTTAAAGGGACTGTATAATTCTTCCTTGCATATATGCAAAAGGATTTCACACGGTGCTTCTGCAGTAGTTCAGCTGAATTTTTTACAAGATCAAGACTTTTGTCAATAAGGTATAACAGTACTAACTCAATAGTCATTCTTCTTCGTAGAGCACTAAGTATATTTTCATCCTCTGCTTAACTAAACTGCCTACATAACCAAACTACACTGCCTACATAACCAGACCTCCATTTGATCATGTGGACAGGTGCTAAATAAAATCAAGAACTTGACAAAAAAGCAATAGCTTTTCCTAAGTTTGAGATTCAAGTTCAGGAATAGGGCTAGGTATGGTCAGAAGCCTGAAAGGAGGGAAGAACCAAAATCCAAGCTGCAACCCAGAAAATCTGTGGACTTCTGCATTACAGCAAGCACACAGCAGTTTCAATCTCCCATCCTTACATGGGAAGACAGATGGACTCAAACACATACATCTCTTTTATGCAGCAATCTATTGTATAACCATTTATGAGCCATTCTAAAGTACATTTTGATCTTCTATCAAGATCATTCATTTTGATATGACTAAGAATTTTTTTTTTAAATTGAGAACAACCATTTTCTGGAATAGCTTCCCCAGAGGCACAGTAAAGGCCTCATCACTGTAGGTTTCCAAGACATGACTGGACAGTGTGCTAGATACCCTGATCTAGGCTCCCCTTTCCACAAAAGGTTGTACTCAACATGGGCTGTTCTGTAACTTTAAGAAAAATAAGAAATTTGCAAACTGGAATGATAAGAGGTGTTTTTGCAAAGGTAAAGTGTAACAATTGGCTGGAGAAAGATGTATGGGATGATCAACCCAAACTGCTACAGGACCTTTAGTAGGAAACATGCCGGTTTTCCTCTTGTTGAGCCCTCCATTTGAAACAGTTGTTATTCTCATTTAATATACTAGGAAGATTAGAATAATGTTGATAGTTATCTCTCTCACAGGATGTTGAGAAGACTGATATGTTCACATACATTATTCTAAAAATGCAATACAAAAGAATAATGTTATGCATTATTAGCACTGGTAGAATAGTAATACAGTTTTCTATTAACTCAGCATTCCACAAACAGCTAGTAAATTGCTACTCAAAAGGTCTCTTCTCCTTCCAGCATTCCTCATAGATTTCTTCCAACTCCCAAGCTGGTTATTGAGCAACTTGTAATGTCATTTTAAAAGATTAACAGGCTTCCTTTGAGGAAGAAAAATCTGAAGACAAAACATCACAAGCAAGTTCTCCTATTAAAACACTTCTATGCAGATATACTTAGACAAGCTGAAATAAAATGACAGTAGAGACAATGTTGTTGTTGGTACATTCTCAACTGTGCTTAAAATGACCAAGAAATCTGACCCCAGATAATACAAGAGGCCAGCTTTACAAGAGTATGTCTTGATTCTATTTAAAAATAGATTGCTAGTGAAAATCTACAGAATAGCAAAAGTTATTTTTTCTCTCACATGTATCATATTTTTCAGTAGAAAACACAATAAATCATGTGCCATTAAAACAATCAATTTTGATAGGTAATTACCTGAGCATCATAATCAATAGATTTCTCTGTGTCATCACAAGAAATAGAAGACAAAATTAAACCTATCATCCTTCTATAATTTATTGTTTTGTGATTAAATTTATTGAGCTCTTTTTCACACTTGATTGATACACTTTTATTGCCCAATTAAAGACAATTAAATTATTTGAAATGCTAAGCTATTCCCTCCAGAGGACCAAACTGGTATTGTCACCCTGTTTATTGTCAACCCTGTTCAGGATGGTAGAGAATTTGTATTATGGATTGCCCGATCTACCTGCATGCTTCTGGTCCTTGAATAATACTTCAGCCTTATGGAGAAATGAAACACATGTGCCTTTGGCTCTCATACCCCTCATTTTTATACCAGTTGGGCTCCTGCTTAATTTTCGCCATCATCACCTTCTCCACTTACAGTGACACTAGAACACAGATGATCCCATGCCCAAACAAAGCAAACTCTTTCAAAGAAAGGACATTCTGGTCAAGTATTTTATTTACATCTCATTAAACTAATAGGCATCTCAATTCCCATTCAGCTCTTTCTAGGTTTAAGGTGCTGCACTGTAATGACAGACTGATCCAATTGATTAAAAATAGTGACTGCAGATAAAATTGCACAGATAATCAGACACAGAGATCAGCATGAAAAGCAAATAAATTAATATAGAAACAAACTGGGTAGTGATGGAGAATGCAAGGAAGATGGAGGCTGGAATAAATTAACTGAGGTTCAGATCAGATCAGATATCTGGAAACACTTTTTCAGCATGAGGACAGGCAAGCACTGGGAGCAGTTTGCCCAGAAAGGCCGTATGATTTCAATCCTCAGTGGATTCCAAGAACAGACTGGATAAAATCCTGAGAGACCAAGCCTGAAATCAGTATCAACTCTGCTTTTAGGAGAGGAGGAAGGTTGGACAACGGAAAATGAGGAACATTTTCCCCTGTACAGGTCTGTAGCCTCTGTAAAGGGGAAAGGCTGGCAAACGAGTCAGGCAGGGGAAGAAGTATGCGCCTTCTGCAGCAATAGATTTTCTGGAAAGAAGGATTTTATCTAGATTTGAAGGACTGTGAAGAGAAGAAACTTGCATAAACAGTTTGGATAGTTTAAACAACTTACTTTAATGGCAATACAAGGCAATACAATTTTAAGCACTAAGAAATAACATCAAATTCTTCAGAATTTTATTAGGTACAAAAATAATCAAGTTATAGAAAAGTATCAATGTTCAAAGATAATCACTTTAAAGAATCCACAATTTAATAAAACATGTAATACAGAAGTTTACTGTAAAATTTAAATTCATGGTGTATAAATCTGGGGTTTCTGTTTGTTTTCTGTTGTTTTGTTGTTTTGTTTTTTTTTTGCTGTGTGAGTTCTACCTGGAAAAAATGATTTTGTCCAGACAGTTTTATGGGAATGTTAAAGAAAAAACTCCTTCAACCTCATTTTCTCAAAGTTCCATGACTTTTACTCACACAATCTCTCTTTCAAAAATGCACCCACCCAAATTTCCAGGCATCAGATATGGCTCTGTAGTTTTCTATGCAATAGTGTTGCACTGGAAGTTATAAAAAAGCATCCTCATACCTGGACTGCAGCTAAGGTGATGTCAGAAACAGATTTCTTTCAGACTGAGAGCACCAAGCAGTGGAACACTTACCTGTGAAGCAGTGGTTGAAACAGTAAGAGGATACTGCCCAAGTGAGGCACAAAGTGAAGAAAAGCCATAGACTAAGGGCTGCCCTTTGGGTTGATTCTAGTGGGATGGAGGGGTTGCAGATCTTTGGATTCTGAATAAGAAATGTTATCAAAAAGCCAGCAGCT
Organism: Anthoscopus minutus; assembly: GCA_013399455.1. Taxonomy (NCBI): domain Eukaryota; kingdom Metazoa; phylum Chordata; class Aves; order Passeriformes; family Paridae; genus Anthoscopus; species Anthoscopus minutus. The sequence goes on from VWYI01024839.1 coordinate 387,822, forward strand.
TTTGGGAAACCATAATGAATAAGGAGCTAAGTGACCACATGGACAACAGTCAGGGGAACACAGATCCCACCAGGTAGAGAGGTCCAGAAATCACAAGCAAAGAAAATGTCTCTGTATCCACCCCTACTGTGCTTGCAAACTCTGAATTCTGCTGACCGCTGCAGGGAAAAACAGTCTGGGACAAATCCTGCAGCACAATTCTAGGACAAACAACTCAAAAAGGTCCCCAAAGTCCCCCTCTTTCAGACCAAAAAGAGGCAATACAGAAAGTGACCCAATTCTAAAAAGCTCATCTTATAAATTCTGAAAGCTGTGGGTTTATTCAATGTTTGAAGAAGCCAGTAAGTCCCTTCCAGGAGTTCACTCTTTTTCCAATGCCAGTACCAATATTCCTGGTTCCTCGGGAATGTTTGGACATGAATCACTTATATTTTAGAGGAGAAGAAGGAATTTTGTCATATAAAGCAGGAAGAAAAAACCTCACTGATTCAGTAATATTATTTTCAAGAAATGCACAAGCCCATTTAGATGTTTAGAGAGAAACTGAAATGAAAAGTGATTCTTAAAAAAACCAACCAAATAAAACATAGCAAAACTTAAAAGAATTTCCAGTTATGTTTGAAATGCAATCTCTGCCATTTCATCTTTTTTCATAGGTGCTACTGCATCACCAAGCAACAGGAGTGCAATGGGCAGTTAAGTGTCAGGGAGGAAAAGGGGACAGTGTAGGGGTAACTACACACTGTTACAACAGCTGTTTATCCTGAGGACACAACCATGACAGCTGTATACAGTATTTTTTGGGTGATGCAGTTCATCCATCATTGACTCCCCCATTTAATCTCAAACACTAACATAACCCCAAACCCACCAAGCTGTGCTAAATGGCTCCTTCCTCAGAAGTTTGCAGGGCACAACCTGCTCCTCCTCTGCCACCACCACCACAGACAGGTCTCTGTTTGTAGCCCTGACAGTGTTCTACAGCCATCTTTAGCATCCTTTCAAACCAAAGTCTTTCTGCCTCCTTTGGAACTGCAGGACAGGCAGGCATCAGGGAAGTGAGACGATGCTAACTGCAAATCAGCCGTGCTGCAGGTCTCTCCACCTCACATTCATCTAACAGTACCTTCTCATCCCTTGCTTTTCTGGCTTGCACTAGACTGTATTTGAATGAATTCACAAAAACACTTGGAACCATTGCTAGTGTGACAGACATACAGCAACCATGTGCTTGGCTTGAAAAACCAATTTCAAGTCTCTGTGTCCTAGGCACTTCTCAATTAAAGAAGCACAAAGTGGATTTAAACACTACTTTTACACACCAGACTTTAATGCAACCAGGTTTCCGGAGATCTTTTTTTTTAAATCAAAAAACAATATGAGGATACAGGGTAAGGAATGGGCAGCAGCCCAGAAAAATGCCCAGATATGAAAGCCCTGGAAAAGAAAAAAACTTCAAGTTACTGAATCACACCATACAAGAGGATATGGACAGCTCTTTTGGGCCAGATCAAAGTCTACATAGCCTTGCTCTGTCTGCAACAAAAAATATCAGCAGCTGTCCTTGAAGAACTGCACCCTGTGGAAGAGGGACCCATGCTGCAGCAGATTTGGGAGGACTGCTGCTCATGAGATGGAGTCATGTCACAGAAGTTCACAGAGAACTGTCTCCCGTAGGAGGGATCCCACAGTGCAGCAGAGGAAGGACTCCTCTTCCTGAGCAGCAAGAGAAATCACTGGTGATAAAATGACCAAAACCCCCATGGTGCTGTTCCCCTGTGCTGTTGGGTGGGAAGGAGGGAGNTCATGTCTCTCGTTTGAGCCCCTGGAGTGTTTTCTCCCGGTCCTCACTTCAACTCATGAACCCTTTGTTAAATCTTTTCTCCTCCGTCCAGCTGTAGCAGGGGAGGATGAGTAAGCAGCTCTTGTGGGTGCCTGGCCAGTGCCAAATCATGACACCCCATCACACCACACCCTTTTAAACAGTCTTGAGGACTGGATTTCTGAAGCTAAAAACCGAATCACTGTGCATGTGTATTAGCACGAGCCTCCCAGGGCTTCAATTCATTTTCAACACAACCCATTCCTGAGATGCTTCTGTGCATCTTTCATGTGCCAGTACATTCCTCTGCACCAACTCACTCAGTCTCCCCACACAAGCCTTTGGCATCTCTGTCACCCTCCTGCAAAGGGTTCCTGCTTGCTGTGGAGCTGGTTCCTAGCACTTTCACTTGAAGCACGCTGTCTTCTTTACTAGAAGCCATGAAACCATCCATCTCTACCCATCCTCTCTAATCAACCCACAATTTTCTAAATCTCTATTTACCTAGCAAACTGTCTCTACCAGAATTTGTTTTCTCAGACATTCCCTTGCTCTGACTATTCCTGTCAATTTTCTCTGAATTTCCTTCATATCCTTTTTGAAATGGAAATCCTAGACTGTGCACAGTGATCAGCCTACACACCAGAGGGATCATGAAAGCTCACAGCCTCATCTCCCTTCCCACATGCCATCCAAGGACTGGTAGCATGACGGATCCACAGATTCCTGTTTTTGCCCCGGAGTATTAGCTTTCCAAAGACAAGAATGGAAACAACACGAGGCTTATGGCCACATTCATGTCAAGAGCAGCACTGAAGCAAACACTTCCTTTGAGAGATCTCAAGGTGGCCAAATGGGGATTTGGGGCTACCCTCCAGCCCACCCTCTCCTCCAGCACTAACTTGCCCCAAGGCATCAGAAGTGCCATGCATGCTTTGCAAATGCATCTCTCTTCCAGGGAGAGGGCTGTATGTACACATCCCTCTCTCATTGACTGTGCATCCAGATCTGTCTATAGATCTGACACCATGTTTATTTACTTCAAATGAGAATTCCAATTATAGCACCAAATTATTCTGAGGGGGTAACAACAAAGATGCTGCTTTTGGTCCAACATGGATTTATTTCAAAGCGATTTCCAACATGCTGCTCAGCAGCAGAAGTTGTAGGATTGTACATGACAAGGCGGGCTGCCAAAACTGAGCTCTGCTGCAGCTGAGCAGGCACAAGTTCAATATAAACAAAAATAATTGAAAATGAAAACTGAGGAGAGAGGAAGGGGAGGGGAAGAGACAGACAAACAGGCAAATGCCAATGCTGAAAAAGAAAACCCTAAAACTCACAAAAACATTCCCAGTAAGGAGGGAGTAAACCCTTATTTTAAAAAACAGTGCAAAGAAGTATCCCAAAATAGGCTTATCTCAGCACTGCTAAGAACTGTGAGAGCCAGAAAATTTTTGATTCTGCTGCAGCTCAGATGAGCTTCTTCACATGCTCAGAAAGTGGCCATACATTTTCAGAATGTAGGAGCTCAAACATCAGTGTGGCTTAAACTGAAGCTCCCTGGAAAGCAGGAGCAGAATTAGTATCGTATATTCTAATTTTTATTAAAAGAATAGCATTTAGCTCACAGAGCTAATTGCTTAAAAATTAAAAGGAACTATTAAGTCTTTTTTGCAGCTCTGGCTGCTCAGGTGTTTGTGCCATTCACTGGGAAAAGCCACAGAACTGTAATTTCAGAGAGACTCTGGAATTATGGATAAAGTAATGTAACTTGTATGGAACAGGCTGGGCTTTGCAGACAATTTACTGAGGTTATTTACTCTGACAACATCTGCTATGTTGATACTGTACTCAAACCTAACAAAAAAGTGTTTGCTAGAGACTGATTCTTGATGGGATCTGCAGCCACAGCCTGGAGAGCAGTGTTCAAGGATCAGCTGCTGAAAACTGTGTACGAAAATATGGAGAGACAGACTCCATACCGGGACAAAGGAATGATCTGAGGTGGTCACAAAAAACTGAATTCTCTTCAATGCCTCCAGGCCAGAAGAAAAACTGCTTTCGTATGCTAAGCACTGTTTATTACTGAGCTCTTATCCTTAGTTGCTGATTTGGGGCATTAAAATATTGCACCTCAGCAGAACTTCAATGGAATTTCAGGGGAAAGGAACATCCGAATAGGCACCACTGCAACTGAGGAGCCAGTCTGAGCTCAGAAAGAATTGGTATAAAAGTCTTAGGTAGTCTTAAGGAAGTGGTGGGAATTTCTCTGAAAATATGTCAGGTTAATAAATTTTTTTATTTGCTACTAGTTCCATTCATGATTTAAATTGCCTGTTGCAAACAAACCAATGAAGTGATTGGAGAAATAAATCCCCATGTGCTTACTTCTACACACACAGAAACAAAGTCTGAAAGAAAAATTACCTCACAGCAGAGCATTCCAAGTATAGCACAAACATTTGTTGACAATAAATGAAAAAATCCCAAATGCTTGAGGCAATACTATCTAAGATGAATGGTGGCTTTTCTTTACTCCTATCTCTTCATCCCAATATCCAGTCTAGCTTTTGACTTAGAGTGGAAACACTGGTAAAAAAAAAAGCCAGTCTTGTTGAGGGTTGATGCTGGCTGGATGCCAGGCACCCATAAGAGCTACTCACTCACTCTCCTCTGCAGCAGGACCGAGGAGAGAAAATTTAACAAAAAGTTCATGAGTTGAGATAAGGCCCAGGAGAGATCACTCACTAAACACCACCATGAACAAATCAGGCTGAATTGGAAATAAAAAGTAAATTTATTACAAACAAAATCAGAGTGGGATTATGAGAAGTAAAATTAAAAACACCTTTCCTTAAAAAACACCTTTCCCCCACCCGTCCCTCCTTCCCAAATAGCACAAGGAGACAGGGAATGGGGGTTATGGTCAGTTCATCACCCAAGGCTTCTACCACTGCTCAGGGAGAGGAGTCCTTCCCCTGCTTCACTGTGGGGTGCCTCCCACGGGAGACAGTTCTCTGCGAACTTCTCTGATGTGTCTATCTCATGAGCAACAGCTCCCTCCAAATTGCTGCAGTGAGTCCATCCCATGTGCAATTGCCCTCCCAAAACTGCTGCAATGTGGGTCACTCTTTCCATGGGGTGCAGTCCTCCAGGGACAGGCTGCTCCAGCATTAGAGCAGGGCTCCTCTCTCCATCAGGTCTCCCACAAGATCACAGTCTCCTCCACGCATCACCTGCTCTAGCACGGATTCCTCCATGGACTACGAGTGGATCTCTGCATCCCCTGAGGATCCCCATGGGCTGCAGGGGCACAGCTGCTGCACCATGGTCTGCATCACAGGCTGCAGGGGAATCTCAGCTCCACTGCCTGGAGCACCTCCAGCCCCTCCTTCTCCACTGACTGAGGTGTCTCCATGTTGTTCTTCTCACATGTTCTCACTCCACTCTTCTCTAGCCACAATCAAAACTGTGCCCCAAATTTGTTTTGATTTTATTCTTAAATATGTTATCATGGAGGTGTTACCATCATCTCTAACTGGCCCAGCCTTGGCCAGCAGTAAGTTCATCTTTGGAGCCATGAGAATTGGCTCTACTGGACATGGTGGAAATTTTGGCAGCTTCTCACAAAAGCCACCTCTGTACTCCGCCTGCCTCCCCCAAAAAACATGTGAAGCAAAACCAATAGAAGTGTAAATAACCATATTACAAAACTTATTGTCAAAAAATAGAAATAAAATCCAACATAATAAGAGAGTTCACTGCAGGAAAGCCTGTCACATCATCTCCCAACAGATCAAGAATTTTGCTCAGCACAAATACAGTAAACAAAAGCTAGAATCTTCCCAAAGGAACAAGAAAAACAAAACACTTTAAATATTATAACATAAAAGCATAAAAGTGAGCATAAAAATCAATGTCATGGATACTAGCTCACTCTACATCTAAAAAATATATGGAGATAATAAAAGGTCCTTGAGTCAGACAGCTAAAGTTATTAGTCAAGAAAGATGACTGAATTAGGAAGGACTGACAAGATCAGGGCTGTTTATCTGAAAAAACAACAGGACTAAATAAATATACACAGTATGATGAAAGTTAATTAAGAAGGATTTTTTTCCTTGCCCTCCTACTACAAAGTCAAACAGAACTAAATCACTTCTCAAACTGATACTTTAAAAAGAACAAGTGGATAACTTTTAGGACTCAATGCCACAAAACACTAGTGATGACAAGAACCAAGAGGATTAAACTGCAATTGGATACGTATATGAACAGTCCCTGCCATCCCATTAGAAGCAATCAATAACAGATGGGGATTAGGGAGACCTTCTGTAACAGTTTAGGGAAGGATTTCATCATACACCACCCTCTGCAGCATCCTGATCATGCTACTGCTGGCTACATGACACTCAGCTAGAGGGACTCGTCAGATCACTCCAGGACTCCATGTTCTGCTACCAGAACTGTCTGGTGGCAACAGGTGTGAGCTTCATGACAGATCTTCCACCTGGAAAGCATGTGTGTATCCTTTAAGGCATGCCTGTTATCAAGCAGCCTTGATTACAGCAGTCAAACTTCCACAGTGAGGATAAATTTTTTGTAATCTCAGCTGAAGCGCTTAATAATGCTTAGGCAAACTGGCCTTCACTTTTTAGTCTTTTTAGCCATCTGAGAGTTTATCTGCACATCTGTCATTACATCTTTTAGTTTAATGTAAAAGTTATTGATCTTAGAATTTATGGGGTTTTTTGAGACACAGGAACAAACAACAGATAATGGCAAATCCAAGAACACCCTGACTGTATCTTTCTGACACTACTCAAGGAAACTTACAGATCCTCTTCCAAAGTAAATATGTTTCTTTTTAAGACACAACACAATATGATTCTTTGTGAAAAAGGCATTCTTTGTCCTTCAGTAGTGGAAAAACCGGTAGTCCTCCCAGCACCTCAAATGCCTGTCCATGGCAAACAGCAAACCAAACAACATGATGAAGGAATATTTCCTAGCCTGACAAACCAGGTGTGCTTGCAATACAAAGTCCAGCTTGGGAAAGGCAAGGTCAGGAGTGGCTAGTTACCTCTTCCAACTCTTCCTTCCTAGCCCCATGCTTGCAAGTGCTGACATTGCCATATGTAAAAAAACCCCCCACATTCTTAGTTACAGCTTCAGCTTCAGCTGCTCTTTCATGTTCCATGCTTGATTAGCCTGGTGCTGCAGTATGAGAATATTTTATAATAAATCTATATTTTCATTTGTCCTTAGTAAAGCTGGGGATGATAGATGCTTCAGTCAGAGTTGAGCAGTTTTCACAATGCATAAAAATGTGGCTAGGCACATTAAAAGTGCATTCCTACAACTTCTAGGTGCCTCCTGTAGCTCCAAAATACCAGAAAACTGCAAGGACTTCTGAATGCAACTGTAATGCAAATCTCATTATTAACTACCACTTTACTGAGCAAATATCAACATCTCCCTCCTGAATAACAAGAGCATTTCTAACAACAGTCATCGTATTTCTTAATGGAGACCCAAATTCACTGGCAATAACATTCAGGTTCCCAGAAGAAAAATTACTCCGCGTTCTTTGTAAACACTGGGTTTTAATGAGCAAGGGAACCACAAAGGGCTTGATCCTAACTCCACATAAGTCAATGGGATGGCTTCTACTGACTTCAGTGGGCTTTGGATGGAGATCTGAGGTCCTGATTTTGCATTTGTCTCACTGTTAGCTTCACTGAAAGCCACAGGGAGTTTCAGTGCCACTCACAGAAGAAAGGTTCTTCAAGAACTATTATTATCCCTTTCCCCAATATGGAAAATTCCCCATTATAAGCAGGAAAAAGAATAATAAATTGCTGAGAATTTCAGATTTCATTTTCCAAAAAAAGAGTTCTTTGGGTTGACACTCAGGAGGCTCATCTTGTGCCAACTCTGACTTTGAAGAAAGTTAAGTGCTCCAAATGTATTATAATCTTTCCCAATATCACTTACAGGTGGCTTGCTGATAGCATGTTTTATTTTCAAGTCCACTTTTTTTTTTAGTAATCGCATTTTCCAGCACCAAAATGATCTGTTCATTTCATGGAACTGGTGGAATGTGTTGGAACAAACTATGGAATAGTAATTCACTATAGATGACAGGTTTCATGGGGCCTTTTCATTTATAATAAGTTGCTCTGTAACACCAAGCTTAAAATACATAGCATTTTTCCCCTGTACGGTATTTTTCTTTCTACTGTTGTGCTCTGCAAGACATTACTTCAGTGTACACCTTCTTTAATGACCTTAATAAATTACTTGTAAGCTCTGAGTTAAGGACACAATTCTTCAATTAAAACTAATAGCCATAATTGCAGCACCTCTCTAAGGTGCTGCTGGCTCTCTGTTGGCTGTACACTATGGAAATGCAGCTGAGGTCAACAAACAAGCGCTCTTCAGGACTGAGCACAGCATTTCCTCCATTTGACAGTCTGACCAGTCACAAATTTCAGCTCTTGCCCATCAAACTTGCAGCACCTTTGGCTACTTGGTTATCACACAATGTGTGCACACATTGCAGTGTTATTTCCCTGTAGATGCTTCTTTTTATTCCTAATTACAATGAAAATGAGTTCCCACAGCACCCAGTGATTTCTGTGGGAGCTGCTAACACTTAGAAACCCTGAAAATAAGGACTCATTTTATAAAGCCAAATCCAGGAATATCTGCATTAGCAGACACTAAGAAAAATGTCTGCCTACGTGACACAAACACTTGTCTGTGTGTAATTGAGCCTAGTCCCTGACTTCAAGAAAAACTTGTAACTGATGTACAATCCTAGCTGAGTTTCACTTGCCCAATGCAAATCCCATCTCCCCAACACAAGTCAGAGCAATGCTCTGATCTAAACTGTTAAAATTCCATTGTGGCTTGCTAGATGTGCCACTTATCGCTTCTGTCTAGGTGTCACTGGCCAACAGGATGAGGGTGGTAATATCTCAGCTGAGAACCATGAGTCCTTCATATATCCAGGTAATAAAAAAACTCACAAGAACTACATTAAATCAGTCTTCATCTATCTCTTTTCTGGTGTTCATTCACAAAGAATGAAGAGTAATTCATTTCCTTACTATTCATCTGTCCCACATGTGTACTAATAGGCATGAAAATACTAAACATAAATCTTTTCTTCATCCTCAGAATGATTTTTAAAAGCCACCCTTCCCTTGCATTTCTGTGTTTTGCCTGATAAATAATAGATCAGTTGCATGGTGTTAGTTTTAATATTAATGTTATCAGACAGCATTTGAGAGAAGTGGGGCAGAAATCCAAATTCTGGAAGAATTGGGTATGGCAGCAGTCACCATCCACATTGTCTGAAGCTCAGGTCCACCTCTATAATATATAGACCTTATGGGGTGCGCAGGACCATGAGTTTCTCTTTAATTTACCCAGAGACAAGGATGCTGGCTGCAATTTATTTAAATTAATTATTTAAAATTAACTGGTAGGTTAAAATAAAATATGCATCGAGCACAAAAACAATGGGAAGATACTGTGATCTGCTTCAGGAATTCTGACATTTTTTTCTTCTGAAATTAAAGAAAACCTTGTTTCCTTAGCTTAAATGTTGACATTTCCCAGTATGGAGATGAGCAACCTTTGAGCTACATAATGCTTTGATTAATCTTAAGAAATTCTTCCTGACTATAGGGCTTTATTTACCCCTACAAAAAATATGTTCTGTATCCATAAAATATAAAAGCTAAGATTAATTATTTAGTGCAATATCCATCACTCTTTCCTGCAGTACTAGGAAGCATATAAGGACTTTCTCCTCCCATCTTCTATCCTGGCAGCTTTATAGAATGTATGCTTAGCTGAATATAGTCTTAAGAATTAGGGGCCAGGCCACCTTGTTATCACACTCTACAGTTCTGAGAAAGGCCTTGTGGTGAGTGCAAATACGTGCACACATCACATACACACAATTCCCAACACAGAGGACACTGATGTCCTTCATCACCCCAAGGAAAGTGTGCTGTGGCTGCCTTGGTACTACCGTGGCTGCTTTCTGCAGCAAAAAAGACTGTTGTAAACCATGAACAAACAGAGCCATCTCTACCTTCCCATGCAGATCTCAAGAATTCAAGAAAATCTGAGAGAGCTTGGGATGTGCTACAGATGTGTTGTTTTTCTCCACACTGCTCGGACACCACAGAAAACGAACACACCATACTTGCACACTAACATTCATTTACAAGCTGATCTAGGAGGAGAGGGACAAAAGCTACATGAAGGATACATCTATTGTGTAAAAGAAAAACTACTTTCAGCTACAGTCCCAGACAGCAGTAGACAGAGCACTGGCACAGGCAGAGAAAACAATTTCAATGAGTAGAGAGGGACAACACTCCCCATCTAACAAATGTGATTACGAAAGCTTCCCCTCTCTGACATACTCACATCTGTTGCAATGCTTCTCAAACTCTAGTATGCTCACAGTTGCAGAATAGGAAAAACAGCTCTGCACAGAAGTAGCCTGTTCTACAAGGTCAGCAATTCACTAGGACTTCTCTGAACGCAGAAGTACTCATGAGCCTACTGCTATCCCTTGTGCATGCTGCGCCAGCTGACTCCTTTAGCCATTTTTCACAGTCCCACTGCTTGTCAATAAATCACCATGCTAATTCCTGTGACATCTCCTGTGAAGTGCTCTGGGAATTGTGGCAAAGATTTCTGGGCTGCATCTGAGAACTGGTGGTGAATGGCTGACTTCAGGTTGACATGATGAAGAAAGGTTAAGCTCTTCAGCTGAGCAGCCTCTTAGAAATGATTCATTGTGACTCCAGCTATCCCTTTTCTATACAGCAAGTCAATCCTCTGCATCTGCCTGAACACGTAAGGGACTTGATGCTTGTCTTCTGTGCTGTTCATGCACTTAAGTTTTTCTCTCTTCTCATTACCTGTGCAGGGTGATTACATTTCCTATGGAATATCACCAGTGATACATCACACTTCAGGGCTGTTACTCCCCACCATCTAATGGGAACCTGTGCTTACTTCAACCTTTCCTTTCTTGTATACCAAGCCTCCCACAAGCCTGTGTGTTAGCCACCAGCCTCCTACCAAAGCATAATGGGACTCCTACTGACACTCATTAATAGTAAATTATTTTCAGTTAGTGAAGACAATTCTCTCGGTGAAGACTCTGGAGAGCCAGGGATAGTACAGCAGAACACTATCTGCCCCACAATTGATTTGAATACAGTGGTTTGAAGGAAACCTCAGACTTCAACAGGAACACACTAAGAACAGCTATTTGCACAGTGCCTCTCTGACTGAACACTGAAGACAGCAAAGAAAAGCAGAATATGTCTGTCATGGTCAGGTGATTATTCTTTTGTTTTCCTTCCCCAATTAGATGGTCTTCAAGTAAACATTGGCATCAGAGATCTGAACTAATAGTCACAAGCTGTGTAAAAAGACATAAGTCACAGAACTCATTTAAATTTTGTATAAAGCAAGAATTTTTGGGGTATTTTTCCTTTTTTTTTTTTTTTTTGTAGAACAGTTCAAGTGCTTGCTTTTCTACAGGAGAGACTTCCCTGCTCCTCCTCTCATAGCTCTTCATGACACTTGCATTTGGACTTGCTATCTGGGGGACTCATAAGGTAACCCAAAGGAATTAGGTATCTGAATCCACATGGGAATTCAAAAGCTGTAGGCCAAGCAGTTAAAACCTTTGAAAAGGGTGCTTAATGAACGTATGCAGACAGATTCCAAGTCTACACATATACAGATAACAAATACAGCACTGAAAAGTTTTGCTTCTATGTCAAACAATACTTTCTAGCTTGTGCTATGGAAGTGCA
>VWYI01024840.1:0-17496 GCA_013399455.1 Anthoscopus minutus
AAAGAAATTCCTTCAGTTTTATCTCTATAAGAAACCTGACCAAAACCCAAAGCTAATCAATACCAAGCTACTTTTTGCCACTATTTCTTATTGTTCCATTTCATATATACTTATTAAAACAGATTTGCATTAATGGGATTTCTTAGTACCTAGCCCAACACTGAAAATTGCATATTCCTGCTGTAATTATGATAACTGCATGCTCCTGAAGATTATAATTTAAAATCCAACTCTTAAAAGTCAGTTAGTTAAATTAGGCAGCATCTTATGTGATATCCTTCGCAAATGTGTTGAGAAACATTGCCAGAGGCTCGAAAATACTTTAAGCAGATTGGCACTTACAGGCAAGAATCCAACACTTGAAAAGGACAAAGGATGCGCTCTGACACTTGTACTGTGATTTTTTAATGTTTAAATGTCAACAATTAAGATGAAGATTTATCACTTATTTCTTTATGGAAGCTAGCATTTAGGGAAGTGAACTCACCTTCCAGTTCTCTGAAGTTCAGGTCCAGCATGATGGCCTTCTTCTTTAAGAGCCTCTCCTGTAGGAGTAGATCCATTTGGAAATTTAGATGCCTTCCTTTTCTCCTACAGAAGAGATGGGGGGGTGGGGGAGGGAAAAGGAGAAAAAAGGTACTTTGAGGCTGCCTTTACACAAAAAAAGCATAATTAAAAGACAGTGTGCAAAAATTCTATGCCTTCCACACCCTTTTTCACACTCCCAGCTCATCTGCAGTCCTTCATTTTCCAAACTAATCTTTTGTTGAGTACAGATGACCAGAACTGTACAACACCGCCCTGAAGACCTTATTAGTACCTTGCACAACAGGATTAATCTTCCTTGTATCTACAAGAAATAGAATCCTGAAACACAATGAAACAAAGCCTAGATTTTCAACACAAAGTAGAGGCTCAACCATGAGACAGAAATCTTTAGACAGTTTTTGTCTTCAACCACTTCCAGAGCAGAAATGTTTAACGTGAATCAGAAACTGACCTCTTTTTATGATATACACTGTATTTAGCTGCAATATAAATGAGCAGTAATTCCCCTGCTGAGCAAGCTGCTTACCAGCTCCTCATACATTTTTCAGCTGATCCCGCCTTCCAAAAAACTCTAAGCCCTGCTTATTTTGGAAACAAGTTACATGGTAACCTCAGGCTATTCATGAATAAACTGCACTGCTGTTACCCCATTCTATTCCACCCACTCTGCCAAACCACCACTGGACTCAACACCAATGTCAGCCTTGTGAACCAAAAGCACTTGTGTCTCCCCTGCTTTTGATCCTGGAGGCCCAAATTCCTCTAAGTTATAAAGAGGGAGGAGTGGAAGAAAGTCTCTCTAAGGACCCACTTTCCTTAGGTCTCATTCTAAGCTTGCATAATCACAACTGAGCAATATGATCGATTACATTAAACTTTGCAATCAATGCTGCATACAAACAGAAGTTTTTATAATAAATAAAATATTCTTGCTGATCACTGCTAGACTAGTAGCAAAATTTGGTAACATGAACTCAAGTACAATTTCTCACCAATTCTTCCAGTTCTCACATGAACGCATTTCAGTATTTCAAAAGGAAATATTGTAAATAAAATTAGCATAGCAGAAAACTGATTAATGCTTTTTTCCCCTCTTCTTAATTTTTTTTTTTTAACTTAAATGGACATTCCGCTTTTTCTTGCAAAATGATGTGGGGACTTTCCTGATGCTTTACAGCCATCTGGATAAGAGCCAGCAGTGTGGCCAGGTGGCCAGAAAGGCCAACGAGATCTTGGCATATGTCAAGAAGAGTATGGCCAGCAGGATGAGAGCAGTGATCGTCCCTCTGTACTCGGCAGCTCGAATCCTATGTTCAGTTTAGGCCCCCTCACTACAAAGACAGACTGTGCCTTTTTTTCCCTTTTACCTGGGAAGGAACACTTTTTGGTGGCTCAATTCGTATAGATGGATCCCACTCTCCTGGAGGCAGGACTGTCACTTGGTCTAAAAACTCATCAATTCCTGACAACAAATCATTTCGGTCTTTTGCTTTATAGGCAACATCATGGAAAACCTACAAGAAGAAAGTATTCAACATCCATTTTTATTTTATTTTTCTTAAAGAGGAACCTGATGATCATAATATAATGATTACATTTGATTATTTTTAAAAAGGCATGGAGAATATTTTGTAGGCCCTCAAAAGTTTGGCTTTTACTTTACTTACATACTTTTACATTAAAATCTACCAATATGGTATTCCTATAGACCATAAAAAATGGAAGTTTTATCTTCAAACTCAAAATGAATATTGAATTCATTTCTAAAATTAAATTAAAAGTTCATCCTCAATATTCAGGACATGTACAATTGTCTGAGTAATTCCTCCCTACAGTTACTGCACAACTATGCTGTTCTAAATCGTGACAAAAAACACTTTAAATAATCTTCAAATCAAACCACAAGTTTTTTTTAAGAATAACAATGCATTTTTATACATCTACCTGAATTAATTTTAGAAGACTACTCAAAAAGCATATGAAAGTAATCCTACCAAAAAATTCCATATTGTTTTACAGACATTTACAACATGAACTCCAAGATGCATTTTATACACACAGAGATAATAAAAGCTATTTTGCTATTAAAAACTGCTTGCAGAAGATGATCCTAAATTGTTCTGTACATTTGAAACCAGCACTGTTTTTCTCCAAATACCATTGAATCTGATAATTACATCTTCTAATCTTAAAACAGATTTCTGAAGTCTACTCAGGTCTTTTTAGACCATCAAATAATTAATATATTTTTCTATTTCAATGATCTAGAGTATTCCTAAAAATCAGATCAGCCTGTCTAAAAAAAAATCAGAAACTGCAACTCAAGCTTTTAATATTCAGTTCTTACACTGAACAAAAATTTTATTCACAGACTTGTTACCAATTGCAAAATGACAAATTTCTAGTTTACATTACCAAACCTCAAATTGTTCTAGAGTTATAAGTATTTGCATTTCAGCTAGATAACCTTAAAAATTATCAGCAATTCAGTAGGTGGTGCTCAGTGTGAAGTCAAAATTAAAACATTCTAATTCTGCTCAGTAAAATGGCAACACTCTTAAAAACTTCTGGTTCCCTCCTGTGGTCTTTAAAACCCAATATGGCTTTAAGTAAATTACTTCAAAAGGCTATTAAAATTCTAATTTTATTTATTTGACCTTGTTTAGATTTTAAAAAAAAAATCTATGATGAGTCAACTGCATGCATTTTTAAAACTTTGTGTCCTGAGCACTTGCACAGCTGCTTCTGTCCTTTCTGACATACAGTGACTCACATCAAATGCAGTTCTATTTCATAGTTCTGTTAACCAAATTAACACAAAAATGAAATCTATATATCAAAGCAAATTTTTCCCCACAAATACATTGAGGATTTCTTCAAGACAGACAAGGAGGAAAGTTAATTTACCATTATCTACCTCTAGATACCTCTAGGTACCTCTACTAACACAAAAAACAAATAAGTTTATGGTTCTTCATTTAACTAGTTTGTGGGTTTTTTTCTGTAACCTACTACTCCAAATCATTTACTAAAATCAGTTGGTAAACACATCATTCTAGACTTCAAATACAAGCGTTTAAAACAGGTCACTCACATCATCTGTCATAAGTGTTGCTATTGACCGTCCAATTTCATGGTACTGTGGAGCTTTTCCTGCTGGTCCCAGCAACAAAAACAAAAACCTGTGGAGAAAGTAATATGGCTGACTCATATGCATATACTCCAAGGGAGTCTTT
The DNA here is from genome assembly GCA_013399455.1 of Anthoscopus minutus. Taxonomy (NCBI): domain Eukaryota; kingdom Metazoa; phylum Chordata; class Aves; order Passeriformes; family Paridae; genus Anthoscopus; species Anthoscopus minutus. Next base: position 3,786 of record VWYI01024840.1, read on the forward strand.
CAAATTAATGTTTAAAGAAAATTTAGTGGTGAAGTAAAAATCCATTTTCATCACTTCAGACCTTAAAAGACTGTGAAAAGATTCAGCTTGAAGTCACTACTGGAAGGAACTCAAATCCTGAGCCAAAATTACTCAGATATCCTCTTAATTAAGCTTTCGACTTCTTATAATGCCTAGAAATCCACAGACTGGAGCTCAGTGAATATTTCCTCTGGATTCTAAGACTTTCCAATATTCCCAGTAGCAAAGACCCCTTAAGTGGTAGCCTAGGAGCTCTATGACCTGTCCAAGGCTCCCTGACGATCACCTTTTCATGGGAGTTAATCCCCTCACCTGCTGAGACTGGGCATGGCACACAGAGGATGCACCTACTGTACTTCTTGCAATACACTGGGCATACTCATATAGTCATATCCCGGTCTTGTGTCAGTGGAAAGGAAGGGAACTTGGATATTTGAACACGTAAAAAAGTAAGTGACATTCTGGGAAGCTGATTAAGAGGGTTGGATTACAGCATATGTTAGCAGATCCTTGTGCAGTAACAGTGCCTAACATAAAGCTCACCAAAACCTTGAACAGGAATAGCATTTTATGGATTCAAAAGGCTACAAACCAAAGAGTGAACCTCAGCAATTTGTTTCACAACCTTCTTCCTCTATTCCATGAAAATGACGTTCCCACGCACAACACATCTGAAAAATGCAGCACCTTCTTTCAAGTCATAGTACAAAAAGTTCACTTGTCTCCTTTGCAAGTTTACTACCCTAACCGAAACTGAAAGTGCATCTTCAGAATCCAAGTATGCTATTCCAGATCTACAAGTCTACACCATTCTGAAAGACTTAGGACAGAATAATCTTAGCTACAGTAATACAGTAATCTGCAGAAATTTTGGAATTTCCCGACAAACATTATGAGTACTCCTGTGAACTACTATCTGAAAATTCTCACAGGTATGTATTTTTGCCCATCAGGAGAGTGCATAAGCTGAAAATCACCAAGATAAAGAAACACTTTGATGACTGAAAAACATTAAAAACTCACTAAAAAACATAAATGTACAAACACCACAGAACAACCCCATACATCAATGTGCACAGAAAATGAAGTGTCATCCATAATGATTGATGAAATTATCTACCTTTCTCATGAGACCCGTATTTAGCGATTTTGAACATTTGTGGTAAACATACCCACAGTATACTGGCAAGATCTTTGGGTTTTGGGGAGCAGGGGTGACTGCATCAGCTTGGATAGTATATTGCAGACTGAAAACTGCTTCCACGTATTAGCTGCAGATTGACTACTCCAATGTCAATCACGTAGATTTAGACATAAAATAAATAATTGGTTTTCTACCACCTAAGTCATTCATATGCAGAGCATTTGTATAGAAAGAGCACATGTTCGGATTAGACCAACCTTCAGACTTAGTGTACTCTTCCCCACTGACAAGCTGTGTCACACCAAAGGGAACTATAACTAGCTTCATGCCCATCTTTAAAGATAAAATGGCAATATAAACTTGGAAGACTCATTGCTTTTACTTCAAATCAGGCATCAGTTTCAACTCCTGCACTTGCTTCAGACAGCATTTTTACATGTATATAGAGGTATATATGCATGTGCATACAGAGATATAGATATATATTGTGCATTCAGAGAATTTTGTGACCAATCTCATTCCTTCAAATTTTGCAGCAAATGACTGACATAATGTTAAACAAAACTGTACATTTTTTGAGCTTAATCTAGTATATATAAAACTTCATAGCTATTTGAGATCTTAAATATTATTATCTTATTGCATAAGTAAAGCCAGATTTTCCAGGCATTTATTTACCGTGTAGGAACCGGAACCTCTGTGAGACCCGAGAGAAGCACAGCAGGGGAGAGCCTCACAAAAGCAATAATAGGTCTTTCTAAAAAATCTACTTCTCCCACTAACACATTTGATGCTTCTGCTCCTGAAGGAATTTTCCTCATGAAGTTCATATCAACCTATTCATACAAAGATGAAACAAGTGTTTATTCCCTTACATTTCTTAGCAGAAATTCCATAACATAATTTAGTTTATCAGAATTTACTAGACATTTAAGCTACAAAGAAAAATTAAAAAGCAAATTAAATATCCCACAATACAGAAAAGACAAACACATTTAGAAAATGTCAGCCAGCCAAATAATAATAAACTATTTTCTAAAAGTTAGAATTACTAACATATAGTATATTCTAGAAGACTCCAAACTGCATAATCATCTTTCTAATATTATCATGACAAACATTCCATGATAGGACATAAATTAACAAAATCTATGCACAATTAAGTAAGAGTTCATGTAATTACACACGGTTTCTAGAATGCAGTAAGTTATTTCATAGCTGTGTATTTCAAGTATGTCATAATTTTGAAAAATAACTTGTATATTTATCTTTTTATTCATAAAGAATATGATGGCTGAAAATCTTCACCTTCATTTCTGTATATAATTATGGAAGTGCATTAGAAAATGGTACAGCACATGAACTCTGTGTTCACATACACACACACACAAGCACCAGTGACACTGCTAGCTAGAGAACTTACAGATGGCCTCTTGAGTCCCACACCAAGTGTGCCACAACTACAGTGCCAGGAGGCTGACTCCTGTCCAACAGGAGACAAGGCAGGTGTACACAAGGACAGGCCAAGCAAAAATATAAAAACTGACAGAGGAGCAGGAATATATGGCACCTGCCATGATTAGATCAGAACTACAGTGTAAGTTAGCTTTCCTTAAACAAAATTATTTAACTTGGCAAAACAATTTTCTTACAGTGTTTCACAGTATAGATGAGACTTCTGACTGAATTTTATAGAAAGAGCCACAATGGAACTTGCCCAGCAAATTTAGATTATGAAAGAAATATAAGAGATTTACAGTAGATTTTTTACAAGGTTTCTTTCAGAAAGTGCCATTATATGTTTCTAACTATTAAGATGTACAACAACTTTGGTAGACGAAACTCGTTATACATATAAAGCAAATCCTTCTTTAAAAGCCCTCTTCACAAAAAAAAAAAGGAACCAACAAAAAGTTCTAGAAAAAGAAGCTACAACACAATGTACAAAACTGCTTTCATAAAAGAGCCTTAATAGCAGATGCGAAAATATCTCCACTTGCATGAAAAGGTACAGTGGCTGAACTCCTAAGTTACCACAATACTGACAAGATCATCATCAAACACTTCCCAGGAATTTCACACACAAATGTGACACATTTAGTCTATATCACACTGTGACACAAGTTATCTCTCAGTACCTATTTCATGTGTACACTGGTACACGTGTCTTAGTTGTAACTAAAGGGGAGTTACAAGCAGCACGGTATTTGTTACATAGTTAATTGATGCTAAACACTAAGGTAGTTAATGTAACTTACCTTACTAAAATCAACAGTGCTGTTTTCTCTGCTTCCTCCTGGCCCAGTACCTTTAACATCTCCACTTTTCCCGGCGTCTAAATTTCCAGGTGCTGACTGTGGAGATGCCAATAGCCCTAGATTAAAACAGAGGACATAAGTTCAAAATGGTGCAGGAAATTCAGTGAGTGTGCAACACTACCAAAACTCAGTGTGGCAGCTTGCTTAACACGAAAGTGCACGTTACTCAGTAAGTGCCCTACATTAGTATCATAAATGCAACATTAACAAGTCACTGTGTTGTCAAAAAATGACATAATTTAAAAAATTAAGTATTGCCCCAAATGATGGCCATTTGCAGAACAGTCACCAGAAAACATCAGCTACTTTGATCACAGAAAAAATAACTGCTGGCATTTTAATCATAACTGATTCAGTAGTTAGTATAAAGCATCTTCACCATACTAAGTCCTTAGACACCTAATGCAAACACCTCTAGTCTGCTGTGTAGCAGTTACTGGAACTGTGAAAAGTGTCAGCAAGCCTCAGGGCTACAACTACAAGGAATGTAGTCAACTAAGCTGGTAAAAGTAAGTAGTGTGGTACATGAAGGATAGCTTGCAAACCATGCTTCCAATCAACAGACCAAAGTTCCCACTATTCATCCAACCATGTGTAACTACATGGAAAACACACTTGAGCTCAAGAGGCATACACAACAAAGTTTTTCAAGTTCAACAAACAGCTTCCCTCTAACACTCGCACCAAAACAAAACTGTGTTATGTATCTTGCTAAACTGCCAGCAGCACTAAATTGCAGGTTCAGTAAAAGATGCAAAAGGCAAGTAACCCAAGCGTTCACACACGCTGAATTCCATGTTACATCATGGTTCTCTTTACCCAACTAACATCTAAAAGCTGGTCTAGGCATGCATAACCAAGACCAAATCACTGCTTTGGAATTACAGAGCTTTCACTTGTTCAGTTCAACGTGCACTAGAAGTGCATTTGGCCTTCTTGCTTGTCTGCTCTAGAGCTTTCAGCTGTGGTGGTAGAACTTGCTTTCACATGCCTTCAAAACCACATCTAGATAAAGACTGAAGCCTAAACATTGTATTACATGGAGAAAGTTTGTATTTAGGTCAAGCATCTCTCTAGTCAAGATATAAATTAAGCCCTCTGGCAATATTCAGGGTACTGCTCTATCATAACTACTGCCACATAACTAGTTGCATACTCTCATGATTATAATTTCTGAATTTGGAGATTTTTCTTAGCATTTCAAATGATGACTGAATTAACTTCATTTCATCCCCATATTTATTTCCAAAAAAACTCTTTAGAAAAGTCATCATATCAACAAAAACATGCAGGGTCCAAGCCTTTACCACTAACTTTAATTCTTACAGTTCATAAGGGATATAAGTGGTGTGGGTAGTTTTTCCTGAAGCAAAAATCAAATCAAGTTAATAGGCTGTCATTTCCTTCATAAATTCTAACATGTACAAGTAGAGGTAACACAACAACAACAAAAAATCCCAACAACAAAAAATATTCTGTTCTTCTGCTCTAAGATTCATGTTTTATTCACAAGAATCATAGCATCAGCCACCTACAATATCAGCTGATCAAAGTATTTAACTGCTTAGGACTTGATGTTTGTAGAACTAGAAAGAAATATTAAACAGTTATTGCAGAACAATATAGAAATTTAGACATATAAACTTCTTCACTTTTTCCTCTTCTCTGTAGCAATACTGGTAATTTAAAATGTTCTTAACTGATGAAAGATGAGCCATAATGCATCGTTTTGCCCCTTCTGGAAAAGCATTTTGAACAAGAGCAAGCAAAGACTAGAACAAAAAGTGGAGATACAACCAAAAAGGACAGAGAATAAGGATTCTACATATTAGCAGAAATACTTATTATTTCAGAACTAAAGTGATACTGATTCTTCTAAAAGCTTTGCCTTTAAAATTTCTCCAATCAGTCACAGTTAAGGCTCACAAGTTTTGGCACTGACACAGGAACATTTGTCTGATCCTAAACCATGTGTGAATAGTTTTTCATCCCGTTGACCTTGCAGTTGGACAGACTGCTGCTCTCACAAGACAATACTGCTCACAGGTTTACAGACCTAAGCAAGCATTTCCACATGAGACTGCACTTCATTACACATATCCATCAATCTGATATTTACAGAGAAACTTTGAACAAAAGAATTGTCTTTACTAGTGAAATACTTCTATTCCAATCTCACATTAATAAAAGAACTTATTTCCCTCTCTTCTCCAGTTCAATAGATGCAAACTCAAGGACAACTACCTAGTAGTACTTTTCAGATTTTAAGACAGAGAAACTCATTGTTACCAAGCTACCAAGGAGATCCTTAAAAAGACAGCCCTCTTCCTGATGTCAGGCAGATGGACCACTTGTCTCCTCCAAAAGACTACAGTGCAGTTAGTCTTCAATAATTTGGGATAAAACCTAATAAACTCAAGTTAAAGTACTTATAACTACATCTTCACTAAAGATCAAGTGCTTTTTCTAGCCAACTACACTCAATACTATGATCACAAAAATCTAATCAACATAATCTACAGAAAAAAGAAAAGCAAGAAGAATATATACTTTTGTCTCACATCTGTTTCATATAAAAAGATGAGTAATATATGAGTTCAACACCTAAGCATGACTATTCCAAACATTATGCAATACAAATCTTCTAAATATGAAGTTCACTGTATTTGTATTTGAGGAAATTGAAATAAATTTTTAAAACTAAATTCCAATGCAGCTCTAATGCAAAAAAATGAAAATGTTCAAAGTACTAGTAGAGAGTGAATATGCAAACTTTTCTGAATTATTCTCAGGAAGCTATAACTGTAAGAAGAAAGCTGTTGTAAATGTTATTTTGCTCAGTTTTAAAGTACACTTATCAGTGGACCAAAAGACCTCTTAAAACAGACTTAGCTGTTGTTCACAGACATTATGAAACCTTAGTGATGCTCGTGAATTAACAGTGTTAATTTTCAGCTGTGACATAGGTCACTTCCCAGTCCTTCCTATGGAATTCATTATTCAACAGTTCAAAGATGAGAAAACAAACATTGCTCTTCAACTGATAACAAAATTAAAAAACATTATTAAGAAAAGCCTTTGTCTGGTTGACTTACTATGAACTCATGACTGGCTGATTAAAATTAAGTGGAAGACCAAAGGCGTGTCTCTTTTCCCTCCTTTTACAATAACTCACATTAAGTACAGTAATCTTCCAGCTATTTACGAAAACTAAAATATAAAAGTCTGAATAACACAAAGCAAATGACAGAGGAATGTAAACAGAAAAAAGCCACCTATTAGAAAATTAACACAGTTCCTCACATTCACAGGAAGCAAACCAAACCCAGTCATATAAATGTGAAATATGTATTCAGATTGCAATATTCTGAATTACTAGAGAGTTGATAAAGACCATAACCTATGGTGGAATAGACCAGGAAGATTTTTTTTTCCTTAATTAATACCAGGAAGTTGACTTGCTTGTCAGGGTTTTCTTTTGACTCTTGTCTCCCAAGACAGAGATTGGTCCAGTCGCAGCTCTGAAGTCATAGTCTAAGAATGTCTTCAAAAACAACTCTAAGGAAAAAACATGTCTTTCTGCAGAAAGATGATTTCTTAAACTAAAAACAGTGGGAGAAACCCCAGAAAATAACATTATCTTCGTTGTTGTTTTTTATCATTCTCTGGAAAGACTTGTGGATTAACTGGGAAATCAGTCATCCCTTTCAGATTTGTTTCTTTATGAGTAATACCTGAATAAGGAACAAAAGCAGTTTGAATATGACTTGGAGATTCTAGTAGTAAGCCTTATTAGTGATGATAATAATAGCATCATGTACTTGAGCTTCATTTATTTACCTTTTCCTGAATTCTAAAGATCTTGTGTCTGGCATGCTGTCATTCCTGTCAGAGAAATGAGAACTGGAAAGATAATTACAGCTATTATTTTACTTCTGATTTCTAAGCACGTATGGAAGATGACCTCTGACAGAATTATCACCATGTGAATTCTCTTTATTTCCCACAAGGAAGTCAGAAAAGAGATTTGTGTTTGCTTTTTTGAATTTAAGTAATGATGAGGCCTCTATACCTCAACTGAAGGAAAGAAACTACAACAGTATTTTTCCTTTTCAGTGACATGGCTGCCAATGTAAAAAAAACCACAGCCTCTCTGTCAGCCTGTTTTCATAGCTATATGTAACAGTGTGCTTTTATTTATTAAACAGGTGAGGAATTTCACTGCTATATGTAACAGTGTGCTCTTATTTATTAACCAAGTGAGGAAGAAACCAACAAACAAACAAAGCCTCAACTGATGGAAGAACTGAGGGAGATCAGCCACCCCACTCCCAACACACACAGGCTTTGACTGCTTTGCCTAAAGCAGTCAAACCTACAAACTAGATCTTGCCAAGACAAATTTCTAGGAAGTAAGTCCTAAAGACCAAAAAGAAAGATGAATCCCCCTTAAAAACACAATCTGCCAAAAAGAATTGTGAAGTTTCTAAATAGGGGATAATTTTGCAAAAGCATAACAGTATGTACATATGCAGAATGCACAAATTATGAAACCTTTACTAAAAATATTTCAAGAAAGGATGGAAAGTTCTAACAGTTTCTTTCAACTTATCTATACACCTACATACATCTTTACATATAAAGAAGAATAGCTTTTCAGATAACAAAATAATAAATTTCTGAGCTCTGGCCTACAATTACAAGTTCCTAACGACTGTTTCCAATTCTGCATACCAAACACAACAAAACACTAATGGATCGTCTGATGCTAAAGCAGTGCACTAATGGAGAGCTATTCAGAAACAGCTGCAGGTGAACTGAACCTGAAAATTTCATCAGTTAACTACCGCTGGTTTAAAAAGTCATGGTTTTAAAAAGCACAAAAGCAAAAATTAAACCGCCTGAAGGCTTCATGATACAACTGAACTATGAATGCTACTGGTAATTGTATCCTTCCTAACTCTTTTCATATATACCTCTAATACTTTACCATAGTTTCATCTGTACCTATCTCAGGATAAACACTGGTTTAAAATATGAACTCAACCACTGAAAAACCAAAGCAAAACCTATGCTATATACTGTAGGTGAGTGAAAGGAAAAGGCCACCATTTTTGACATTTTGCTTATATATTAGATTTTAAAACCATATTCCTTTTTAATTATACAAACGAATGTTAATTAAAGAATTTTTTGCTTGCTTTAGTTAAAAGCTAAAAAGTTAAAAATGCCAAACAAGAAGACAGTCACAACTGAGAAGAAATAAACATGCAGGCAGAGGTAACAGTTATCATATTTCTTTGTGCCAAAAACATTGCAATGCAAGTGATCCAGATGCAGAGAGCATCACACATGGACAGCTTAAATTTCAATAGTTGCCTGGTGTTTTGCCAATATTTTCCTCTGTCTTCTTTTCCTGGCTTTCCTGCACTTCTAAGTCCTCCTCAGGTGGGTGGATTACTACTGAAGGAATATCATCGCTGGCAGGTGACACCAGCGATTCCTTGCCCTGAAGTGGGCTTGGCTGGGCACTTGTGGTTGGCGGGAGCCTGCAGGTAGGGCTGGAGGGTGGTGTGTTTTGAGGGGTGGTTACAGGGGTTGTACACCTTGAGGCTGCCGGGGTCCCAGCTCTTGAAGAAGGAAGAAGGTAACTGAGAAGAACCGACAAACGGCTGTCTCCTCTCAGGGAAAGATTTGAGGCAGAGAGACCTGTTCGCAAAGAGTGGCGGGAGGCTGAAAGGCCTTCCCCTGAGATAAAACAAATGGAACACCATGAGGCTTACAAAAGAGATATATTATGTTAAATTAAAACAAACAAAACAAACCCACACAGATACAAATATGCATTAACAATTTACATAGTAAATTGCAAGCTGTAGGGGCCAAAGTGTCATACTCATGCAATTAAGAGATAAGAGTAAATCTCATATCAGACATTAGGAAAGTCAGAAATTACTGAGGAGTACTAATTAGAATGCTGAAGATCTGAGGGAGGAGATTATTAGGCCAGAGTAAGATTTGCTAATAAAAAAATTTTATCTCTTGAAACTGACTTCAATTTTTCTAGAATTTCTTACTCCAAATCGCACAGCAGCTAGTGTTAATCCGTCCAAAAAATAAACCAAAAAATCACTAGCGACCAAAACATTACAAGATTTCACTTAACTCTATCCTTATATACAAAGAATTACTCATTTTTAACACATGATCATGACCAAACATATCTAAATGTGTTAAATGCAACTGTCTTCCAATAAAAGTCTTGTTTTATTGAGAATTTTCCCAGGCAGTGGTAGTCTAATGTATATTTTTAAGAGGGCACCAAAATAAGATACACAGCCCCTTCTCCATATCCTCTTGCTATGACTTACCAGTCACCCCATATGCCTAAAATCAAACATTTCTCCAAAATCCCTTGTTACTTTTGTTGATCTAGTTTCCATGTCCCACTAATTTCATATGAAGATAACACAGTCTTGTGATGGTTCCTTCAGACTGGAGTTTGTAATGGATTTCAGTTCTTCCATAAGCAGGAAGAATGCTCATATTAGTGCTTCCATTAAAAAGTTTAGTGATACCATTTCTCCCATTTGCCACAAACACTTTTCCTGGGACGACCTTGAAAACATTACTGATGACTTCTCCTACAATCCCTGAAATGAAACATGCCAGTTTCATGTACCATGCCATCAAGCAAGGAAACAGCAAACTACACACATTTACTCTCACATTTATACCAAGCACTACAGAGACCAGTAAGTTGAACAACCCCAGAATAATTAATAAGAAGGAGGTGCAGAAAGCATGCCTAGGTAAAGGGCACATATATTCCCCTCCCCCCAAACAATGAGTGGATCCTACAGATACAAACCTGATTTCAAAGCCTCAAAACTCAACTATCAAAACATCAAAACTGCAGAGCAGTAAAGAAATTACGACGAATACAGCAAACTTGGTTGATTTTGCCTATATTAGTCACTACAGTAATAACTAACTTCCACAAGTATACTTCTGAAAACTGAACATGAGATAAATCACTTCTGATATACATCAGAAGTATACTTCTGATAAAGTGAACATGAGATGTCCACACACACACATCCTCAAGGAGCCTAAGAACTAATATGCACATGTGCATGTTTGGTTTACCAGCTTATTAGAGGGTTACCAAAGGATAACAAAGAGAAAAGTAAAGCAGTATATGCTGACAAGGAGTTCATCATATTTTACTGGTTTCTTGTTTCAGCATATATCCCATAACCTCTTGTAGTAAGCATATTAAGAATAAAATGCCCTAAAAAATATAAGTGATACATGATAGGTAACCGACAAGAAAGAGATCTCAAATTAGCAGAATTATATCTGGGCATACAGGTGTTCAGGGATGGGCAAAACCATGTCTGTGTGTGTGAAATTTTCATTTTTGCTGAACAAAACATGAAAGTCAGGTTAAAGAAGACATTATGCTCTGAGATAAAATAGCTGCATTTTCATTCTTGAAAAAATAAATCTGAAAGTATTAGCAAAATATTAAAGCATATATCATATATTCACTGGCTACTGAAACTATCAGCAAGCTCAGGCATTCACTGGAGAATACTCCAGTGTATGTAGCTCCTAACAGGCATTAACTGAGACATATTCTAAGCAATAAGGCATCTTTCCAAAGAGAAAAGGAAGTTTACTTCAAGGACTGATCCATGAAATCAGAATTAAGTTTTCACCAGAGTAAAAAGTTTCATTTGAAATTCTATGTGTCTTAATGCAAGGCAAAAGAAAATAAAGAACAGAGATGAAAACGGAGTCCACATAAAAACACAAGAATACAAGTAAGCTGCTGCTATTTGGAATTTGGGATTGGATGTCTAGAATAAATTTTCAGGAACTGGTTCAAAAATGATGTGGTGCAGCTTCTAAAAAAATAATACCTTTGTTGGGTTTGGGACTTTTGTCCCAATTAGACCCTTCTCTACAAAACAGGATAAAAATTAACACTGTCGTAGCTAACAGTACTACCTTCACCATCAGCATAGCATGCTTTTTGTCAAATGAATATAACACTGAGTTAAAAAAAAGTAATTGTCAGCATCACTAACCCCATGATCACTAAATCTCTTGTGCCAAGACTGTAAATGCAAGTAGGATCCATCTGACACACATGTAAGTTATGCCGCAATGCTGAAATTCCTCAAGCATTGCACATTTTATTTAAGCATATGCTAAAAACATTAGGATCAATGTAGGTCTACTATTATACTTCAAAACAATAATGCATGCTATGGTATACAGGCAGGAGTAGAATATTTGAGTGAATTAAAAAATATCATCCATAGCTACACATCACACACTCTCATATTGTTAGTCCTTTGCTCATCAAGAAGGAAACACTTATCTGTTATTACCAGCTGACCTTTACTTCATCTCCCAGTGAGAACATCATTTACCAGGTTAGTATGAACTGGATGCTACAACTTATCTCACCATTTCGTTCAAGCAAGAGAGGGTCAGAATGTTTCTTGCCTATATCTGCGAAAGACCGAACTAGAGGGATCCGACTGCTGAATTTTTTCTCATTCTGATGATGGTGCCTCTTTAGAAGAGCCTCTCTCACATTCTCTCTTATAGATTCATCCAGCTGGCCAGAGGCAATCATGTTGTCCAAAACCATATCTACATAATAATAACAAAAGAAGAAAGAAAGAAATTATATAGGTAGCTATCAAATCTCTCTTTCATCCCACTCAAGCACTGTAGTTGCATCAAATAATAAAAAAAAAATCACAATCTATTTAGAAGAAAAGTCTCTTTAGCAAAACCATCTTCAAGAACTCACAGGAAATTTTCAAAGACATCACTAAACAAGCAAGCATCATTTAAAGTAATAAATTATTCAGTACCTTATAATTTATAACCATTTACTTCAACTTTCAATGGAAACTCACTTTCAAAAAAAAGTATTTATTGCATTCAAGAAACCTACACTCGTATTGAGTACACAAAGGCAAACACAATGGAAAATAGACTTATGACAGTCTTAATCTGGTGTTCTCTACTCTTCAAAGTATATGCCACTATATAAAAGTGAAAGTTGCTGTGGAATGAAATGAATTACACAACTCCTGGCATCTTCAGATACTCTAAGCTCCTGAGACTCTCTACCAAACCTAATATGATTCACATGCTTTAGAAGAGGAAGTATGAATCAAAATCTAGGTATATCATCTAAAATTAACTACTCATCTGTCAAAAAACGAGTTTCAAAAGGGCATCTCACCAGTATGCTCACACCAGGAAAGAAAGCCTACATATCAGGGAAAATATCTGCTGTGGTTCCTTAGGGGCCCATTTTTTAAAAATAGTTTCAAAAATAAAATAAATTCATAAAAGACCTCAAACTGCACAAAGCAACACAAACCTATGTGACAAATTTTTAAATATATTTTCTCAACATTTAACTAATGTATCAAGACTTAACTGCATTGTCAAACTCAAATTGCACAGAACTACTCACAATGAAAAATGTTAGGGCTCTGTCCTTACTAACAGAACAACAGGTAGCAAAGTGTCTGTCAGTACAGTGCAGCCTCTTCCTGAGATCACAGGTAACACAATGTCACTTGTTACAGCTCTCAAAAGGAAACCAGCCACCCTCTCTTGTTATGACTAAGAAACAGTATTACCTGTTGGGTGCTCCTGGAAACATGGCAACACATTTATACACCAAGCACTGCTAACCAACATGCTCCACAATGGCACTTCAAATTAACTTGAAACAAATTCACACAATCTCTTAAGGCATCCTAGTTCTAACTAAAATACTCACTATTCAGAGTGCTGGTTACATGGAATTAAGCAACTGCTTTCCTTACGAATTAAGATTATTGCTAAATTCAACGACTAAAGATAAAATTATAAACCAAAACATTACATTCATAAACCATGAATTGAACATTCTTGCCCAGTATGTCAGAAAAATAGGAAGGGAATACCAATTTCCTGAGTGAATTTCAAGGATTTCAAAACAAGAAAACATTTCACATACTGCCAAAGTTTTTAAGGCCAAAACATCTTGTCCTTCACACACATGTTGGTCAACCCTAAGTCTAATATGATTCCTGAGAAGGCATTTCACTGTGTGGCACCAGGAAAATATGTGGAACTAATTCAAAGGCACTTGGAGCAAGCAGACATATATAATTTACATATATAAATATATATATATATATAT
>VWYI01024842.1:222-18425 GCA_013399455.1 Anthoscopus minutus
AAAAAAAAAAAAGCCCCTGTGAATCAGTCCAGCTGGGAGACATAAACACAGTCCTGTTTCAGGTGAGAAGAAGCCTCTGGGGCTTGCTTTGGGGCATAGAAGAGTTTCTGTTTTACCATTTGAGGGGTGCTGTGGCCTGCCCAAAGGAGGACAAGAAAGGCTTGTTATTTTCTTCTTCTTTCTCTTTGTCTGCAGGTGCAGTTGTACTATTTTTTCCATTTAAAATGCAGAGAAAGTGCCTGGCTAAGTAGAATAGCTCTGGCATTTATTGTCCTGTGCTTGTTAAGTCCTGTAACAAATCTCTGGAGGAATGAAACAGAATGATCAGTCTTGGAAGAAATATGTTACTTTTTTCAGCCTGAGATTCCTGGAAAAAGTCAGGAGATCATTTTGATTTCAATTTATAGTGAGATTAGTTTTCTAATTTGTTTTCTGTTGTTTTTTAATGGATATCGAGTTTTACTATTGTTTCTTTAAGGGCTCTAATATTTTGATTAGTCTTTAACAGCAACACATGGCTAAATCATGAGTTTTTAATTAACAATATATGCCAGCTGAAAGAGAGCTTCCTTTTCTTCATTGTGCAAGAGAGGTGTCCTCTGTGAGTTGAGTGGTGGGTAGTCAGAGCAGGTACTTCAGCTCATATTTGTTTGTGCCCTCTGCAAGTGAGGTCCAAGGAAGAGATGTGAGAGAACTGGGAAGAGGCCCCCCTATGACTGCTCTCACTACAACTCCAAGCAGTCAACTGCTTTGTCTCTCTGGTCTCAAAGTGGTTTTTTCAAAGGCTAGAGCAGCAGTGCAAAGGTAAGTCTTGAGTGATAAAGAGAAAATAGCTTCTTTATCTGAGCAGAAAGGGAATAAGGGGGAGGTGTTGTTTCCCTGTTTTGCCTGGACTGGGTTGTAACTACAGCAAAATGACTAGAACAAATAGTCAGCCTTTCTGAAACACAATTTTGTATTTATTTATCGGTATAAAATTGCTTTCAGTTTGGAGTGTTACCATAGTTGCCATTCAGTCTTGTGCTTATTTTCTGACTAGTCATTACATTGGGAGACTAGAGAGAAGTGGAATTTCACACTATATTCTTAACTTAATCCATAATGTTCTAGTTATCCTAACATCTAATTAGGAAAATACAAAATTAAAATACATTCTTATCTAAGAGGACTGAAACCAAAATACAAAAGCAAACTAGAAAAGAACCATTGGGAAATGTTGTCCCTTAACATCCTAGCTCTACAAACTGCTTTTAAAATACAAGAGATAAATCTAGGTATTGGAAAGTCAGCTTAGAGAACAGCTGTGCATTAAGAGATGTCTAAGCTCTTCTCTGCAGAAGCTATTAGAAGCCTTTCACATGAAGTTAATACTATTAATATAGCTATAGCAGATTTTAAAGTCTAGATCTAGAAAAAGAAATGCTTTGTGTCTATACAGCCACTTGTTGATCAAACAGATATTCCTAGGACAAAGTAGTGGGGAATTCATGCGTTTTGGATCACAAGTATTTTAACTGTTCTCACACCCTGTCATGCAAAGGAATGAGAAGATGGCTATTCTTTGATTCAGTTGTGTACCTATATAAAATATGTGTGCTATGTAGAATGTATGTATGTGTAGGTTCTCATGTTTATTTGTATGCATCAACAGACACAATATTCAAGCAAGGGTCTTTGCCCCAGGGTCTCCTTACCTAACGTGTCCCTCCATCCAGCAGAAGAGCTCTCCTGGCATTCAGGGGTTTGATGGATTTCTTTTCCCTTCCATGCTTCATTTGCTCCCCTTCCCCAGGGCACATGCAGTGGGTGATGAAGTCTAAAATGAAGGATGTGCACGCTTGTGCAGAAAACTGACAATGAAAGGATGCTTGCTAGCTCATTCTAAAACTTCCTCCTTACTGTTCAGCATTTCAGATGTACAATGATACCACCTATTAAGCTTTGTTTTAAAGATAGGTTGTTTAGGGTAATGAAGCTTCCTATTCCTCAAAATTAAGTGAACAAAGTGTGTGTGTGTGTTTATATATATATATTACACCTAGGGTAAAAAGGAGTGTTTTCAGCTGAAATATGCCACTATTATCTATTATGTCTTTTTGGGAAGTTATTGCTCTCTTTTGAGATTATTTCTGCAGAGATACTGTGAAATATAACTTACTGCCAAAGCAAAAACTGAACTTACAGAACACATGAAAACTGTTGCTCTGTGTCAGTGTTTACTGGAAGATGCCACCTTTTTTCTTTCTAAGGATAGATGAGGTCCAAGAAGTCAGCAAATAAAGTGTCACAGTGCTTCTGCCAAGCAGTCCTCAGATCCCAGAATTAATGTGTTGCTGTGTTGTTGTTGCTCAAAGGCAAGGTTGCACTTGACCCTACCAGTCAGAGGAAAGCTAGATTTTTCTTTTTTTTCTCTAGTGGTTTAAATTTTAGCTTATGAGCTGCTGCAGAAAATACTAACTCATCTAAAAATTCTGGGCAACTTATTGTGTATGATGTTACCCACTTGCACCTGTTGTGCTAGTCTAGCTTCTACAGAAGTCTCTTCAGCCTAACAG
Organism: Anthoscopus minutus; assembly: GCA_013399455.1. Taxonomy (NCBI): domain Eukaryota; kingdom Metazoa; phylum Chordata; class Aves; order Passeriformes; family Paridae; genus Anthoscopus; species Anthoscopus minutus. Next base: position 2,778 of record VWYI01024842.1, read on the forward strand.
ACTGATGATTGACAATTAAATATTTACATGTGGATATAATTATTTAGTCTCACTATTTTAAGGTGAATTTCATGATATGACACTGGAAAGAAAAGATAGAGTTAATAAAAGAGACCAGTTGTTTCATTGTCTTGATTTGAAGCCTGTGAATCCACAGTCAGAAACAAAAAAATAAACCAATATATGATGAGAGAGGTACCGAGGGAGTGATTACTTCAGCGTTATTCAACCTGAAAATTGAGGGCTTGCCACAGGAATCCAAGGGGTTACTGATACCAGCAAAATTGCCTCTCAGCCTCCTCAGAGCACAGGGAATGTAAGCTGGGGACAGACATTGCCACCGCCGCCAAGCTGCCCTTTTGGATGCTGGAAGGGGATTTAGGTAGGAGCTAAGCAGCAATCATGAGATTTTCCTACCAGGTAGCTGCGCATTTTGATGATGGTGGCCCTAAAACTCTTTGTTTCAGGTGATAAACAGTTCATAAAACTGAGTATCACATATCTGTCTGTGCTAGTGATCTGTTAGGGTAATATGTGAGAAGATATTCTTCTCTGTAGACACAGGAAAATAGGAAATAAAGTGTTAGAAAACGCTAGACTTGAATTATGGCTGTGAATGTACTTTGTGTATTCTGTATATGAAGAGCAAGAGCCTTTTGCCAACCTTAATGTAAAATTTTGAGCTGGAGTGAATGTATGTGGATCTTGGGAGACCCTCTCTGCCATCTATAAACTATTACTGGAATAGTTAAATCTTTTTTTTAGTCTCTGATTAGATATTTTGTCCTTTGGCTTGATAAGTCAACATAGAGAGATTCAAGCATTAAAAATAAGATCTTGTTATCAACTAGACTTAATTGGTACAATTAATGAGCTCAGTGGAGCTCTCTAGGTTTTTATATTGTGAAAATATTTCTGTTTGGTGATGGATCTGTGTTTTCCCAGGGTTTTCTCATTTCCATCTCCTTTCTCCTGCAGAAAATATAGATTGCTTTCCCTCCCTAGCCCCCTGTCTATTGCTTATTAAATGTAACATGAAAAATGAATAACCTAAAGGTCAAAGTATTCTGAGTAATCAAGAAAGCTAATTATGAATTTTAGTATTTACTTTTAAGAGCAATTAGTCATTAGAACAAAAATTCCTGGAGAGGAAAAAAAAGGAGGGTTTTTTCATTTGACATTCTTAGATCTGTATATATGTTTACTGTTCAAGCAAAAGCTAATTTTGAAATTAGCTTGAAGAAATGTAGACATTTCTAGATTAGGTTTTAATCTAGTCTGGTAAAGTGAGTGAGCTCGTTTATAATAACATCGCTTGGGTACTGAATTTAGACCTGTCAATGGTAACATTTTGCTCCTTGATCAGTGAAGGCAACCACCAGATTGCACTCTTGGAGAAGGATTAAATGCTGTTTCCTGTTCTAATGAAAATAGAAAGGTGTAGTCATCTACTGTGGTCAGTAAAATCTCATAAAAACCAATTATTTGTACACAAGGTACAACAGGAAAACGTATCATGTGAGATAGCTTTGGCTAAAACAGGAGACTTTCCTGAGCTTGGGAACTGAAGGCTTTGTAACAAACTCTGGATTTTGTTTTGCAGTTCAGAAAGGGTGTTTTAACTGTGTTGCCTAGCTGAAATATTTTACTATTCCTGAGCCCTATTTGGGTAATTTTTTTTATTATTATTATGAAATCCTGCTCATCAGTGATTACCTGATGGCTAAGATGGGGTGATGGGCCTTTTAAAGACATTTGGTGTTTGTCCCTATGGAATGAGATGCAAAATCTCCTTTGAGTTATGTCAGCACCACCGTGTGTCAAGCTGTCACTGCACTATTTCATGTGCTCTTGACCTCTCAGGGAGCAGGCAGAGGAGATTCAGTGTTGAAATTCTCCACATCCTCTGGTCTGTGCCAGTGCTGTGACAGCTTTGTGGAGAGGGAAGGCTTGCGCTTGGGGAGCAGATCTTGAGCTACAGGATATGAAAATAATTTAGTTTTCTTTTGTGTGGGCAAAATGCACAATTTCTCTGCACATTTCTATCCAGCAATGCAGCCAGGCTCAGGGTGATTATTTTTGTATTTCTCTTCTGTACTGAATACCATCTGTTACTGAATGAACTGTATTAAGGCAATTTTTGGTTTGTCACATGTTTGCCTGATAGCATCTATAGTTAGAGCTGACATGGTTCTTTATTTTGACTGGTAGACTAATTTCTGAATGTAACAGGTGAAATAAATCCAAGCCATGTAAATGCATATTCAGTGAGAGCTGGAAAAAAGTGCCTACCCCTGCATGTAGGCTGGAGCAGACTTGGGAAGAAGCTGAGAGTACTTTGGCAGAAGGAATGTAGCAGGTGCCTATAGCACTTCTTCCTTTTTGATGGGGTTCCCTGCAGCAGAGAATTCTCAAGCACAACATAGGTTCCCACTGATGAAGCAGCTTGCCACTGGACCCAAGCATTTCTTAGAAATCCAGTTCTTCCCTGTCCCATGCATCTCAGCTGCAGACATAAAGCACCATCCAAAACCAATCCTCCCAGCTTTGGTCTCTAATACAAACATGATTTCTGTAAAGCAAATAAAAACTTATGCTTCTGTAAACATTGCTAAAGGGTGTTATCAGAAATACCTATGTGTGGGTACAGTGATTACAGGAAGAAGCAAGAATTGCTGTAGACTTGCATCTTCTGTGTCCGACCTCCTCCCATGCAGAGGACTCCCAGCACCTTGTGCTGACTGTCTGTCTGCCAGTGTCTGTCTGTCTCTTTGAAGGTGCCTTGTGCTACTGGAGATCTGAGGAACAGCCTCTGACTATGCCAGGGGCCATGCTTGAGGCAGAGCTGTTGTACAGTCTCCAAGCTTGGTCTCTGGGAGAGCCCTGGGGAAGTCTGATGTGCTAAGGATGCAATTTTAATTTTTTTTTTTTAACCTCCTTGGAGAGTGCCGGGAGTCAGCTTGTCCTGGGGAGTTCCTGAATGCGGACATTGTTAAAGTGGAGACTTCTGTTCAAAATGTGATGTTTTCTAGGCCCATCATGATGTTCCTAGGCTGCTCTTGCAGCCTAGTCAGGCTGAGTCAGGCAGCTCAGCAAGGTTTACCCTGAGCTTGCTCTTGTGGGTCACTACTTTATCCAGCTCTCTGCATCTGACAATACAGTTTTCACTTGGTGAAAATTGGGTTTTCATTACCAAACTGCCTTGTGGTGGTCTCATAGCCACACTCACCTCACATAGAGGTGGAGTAAGCACATCCAGAATTATCTATTGTTAGTGGGTGCAGGGACTTCCAGACCTCTTATTTCTTTTTTTGATAGATAAAAATGAAACTGCTCAGTAGCTTTCAATAAGCAAAAACAAACTGGGGAAAAAGCAAATTAGACTGAATTTCTTATCTTCCAGCTTCCAGTAACACTTTCAAAGCATTTTTGTAGCATTACTTCTTGTTCGGTCTGTATGGTGGGATCTTTCCATCCCATGAGTGCATGGGACTACCTGAGTTAATAATATGATGACCTAAACCTTGGCTGATTTTTCTTATGCCATTTCCTACCCAAAAAGAGTAACACCAGAGGAATTTTTACTTTTTACTGCTACTTTAATTCAATCAATGCAAAATTGCCTGTCACAAAAGTATTTTTAAACATGAGGCAGTATCTTTGCCCAGTTATAAGCAGAGGTATGAGTACTTCCAGTCCAGACCTCTGGACCCTTTTTTGTGCCTGTAACCACAAATCACCCTGCAGCCATCTCTACCCATCAGCTAATTTTTATAAGAATAAAATTGAGTGTAAATGGGTTAAGTGAGATACAGGCCCATCTTCTTATGTGCTTGAAATAACAATAGAAGCAGTTGACTGCATTTTCTGTGGATACACTTGGTCTCATTTATGTGTGATCTATATTGGCAGTTGCTGCTTTGCTAAGAAGATGAAATACAAAAAATGCTCTGTCAAGTGTTGTCTGATTTGCAATGGATAGCTTGTGAATGAAGACAAACTCTGGGCTTTATGAAAAGCAGAATATTGAGTGGAATGAATCCCAAGGATAAGCATGCATTTGTTTTGTGATTTTTATTTATAAATCATAAGTAAGGCATAACAGTTTAAACAAACCCTGCTGAATTAAACTGATATGGCTCTGAAACCGTAGTGATAGTTAGGTTATTTTTCTTTCCCTTCAGTGCCTACATGAGCACTGTCATTATTACCCTTTGTGCTGTGCAATTATCTAGTGGCATTAATCGCTGCACTTTTAAAATAATTTACCATGAATTCACATGTCCTGTGATTTGCTTTATGTGGTAAATCCATACACAGCTACAGGAAATATCTGAGTCTGTTTATGAGCCCTTAAGTGCACACAGCTATTGACAGTGTATTTTAATGCAGATATTACTACTGTTGTTTATTCTATTACATTGTAATTAAGTTCTACAATTAATTTTAATTATTACTAACCTTACAATAACTTTCTAAATAGCTCAGATATTTGCAGTAGGTGCATATGGATGGATAGCGAGCTGGAAAAAATTAAGACTTGAAGCCAAGTGACTTGAGAGGAATTATGGAAACACCCCCTCCCTCCCTTTTTTTAAAAAAAAACCCTAATGTGTATGCAACATTTTACAATTTAACAGACATGCAGATTAAAAAGAAAATCCTGGTGTAAGGTACAGCTTTGCTCATCATGAGCTGGTATCTGCAAGATTTTTTTAAGTGTGGACAAAACAGTAGATAGGAGCAGCTGCTATTTAAGATTATTTGAAGTTGGCTGAGCAATAAAGTTCACAGGGAAAGGAGTTCTAAGGAAAATATGGCTGGTACTTGAACTTTGCTAATGATGCAATTTCTAAAGTGTAGAGTCCAACTCCAAAGCAGCAGAAAATTGGCAAAGAAGACGGAAACAAAAACCAAGGCATTTAGCAGAGCTTTTGTAAGTCAGAATACAAAGCAGCTCCTACTTTGTTCGGGAATGGGAGGAGATACCAGGGCTTTATTTTTTCTGCAGTTATTCCTGCTTGTTCCAGGGAGGCATAAAGGATGTTTCAGTGGGCTGGGCTGCAGGAGAGTTGATAAGGGTAGAAATCGTGCAGACTCTGAAACAACCATCACCTCCCGGGACCTGCAGTACAAGCCAAGGGCGGGTTTGTCTCTGAGAGCCTCAAAGGTCAGGGAAAACTGAAGGAAGGATGTCATCTCTCTTGCTCCTTCTAAGCACCAGCTGAGTCAGTCCTATTGGTACAGTATTGAAAGCACTGAGAATAATGCTGGTTTTTTAAGTTATTGTAGAGACTGAGGAAGACCATGTATAATGTAATCATACTGATGATTTATAAAAAGGAAAAGATAAAACACCATTCTGAGATTCTTCTTGCATCTGCCTGAGCATTTTTCTTCTTCAAAAAAAAAGTGGTATCTTTATTAATTTCCTCAAGCTTCTTAATTTGCATGTCAAATAAAACCTCCCTGACTGATTTTGATGACACTGCAAGCATTTAGCTCTGAAGACAATCAGTGTAAATTGTCACACGTTATCAGATAACCACTGACAAACTACCTAACCATGCGCTTCACAGCCTAATGTGTAATGATTTTTCTCATGAAATTAAGAAAAATCGAGATCACTACAAAACTGTCTTTTGTTTGGGAACACATTATGTGCAGTGCTGGAAAATGAGAGTCAAGTCAGGGAATGTGACTGAGCTTCCTTTTCCCTCTGCCCCTAAGGCCTATTTAGCCTTGAGACATTTACCATATGCCACAGATTATTTTAACCATGAGTGCTCTATATCTGTATGGATACAGAGCTACCACTGGGCTTTCATTGTTACTGGATTTTCAAGGTTATTTTTCTGAACCAGTAAAACAATTATTCTGATATTGCAGACATGTCAATCCTGATCTTAGCATTGTTTTTCCTATTTTTTTTCTCCCCAAGAATAAAATTATGTATTTATAAACAGCCATTTGTTACCTTGCAGTGTGAACTTGAAGCAGAGAGAGTAGAATGTGTGTATGTATATTGCCTGGCAGGAGGTATGTCCTCCTTTAAACTATGGGAAATGTAGATATTGCATTTTTATATTAGTCATATTGAACTTTAGAGCTTAGTTTCCCATCAGTTATCCTACTTGGTGAGGTGAAGTGATCCATACTAAAGGTATTTTTCTGCAACATCTTCTTAAATGTCATAGAAACCACCTCTTTATTGTCAGTAATTATTTTTCCCAGTGGAATGACATCCCAGTCTTATAAGACAAAACAACAGGAAGGTGCAAAATTTGCCTTGTCAACTCTGATAGACTTGATTGAATGCACAGCAACAAAGAATAACTGAATATATATGATTTCCTTTCCTAGGATATTTTGTGTTTGCATCATAAGATATAATTTCACTTTTCTCTATATTGTGGTTAGAAGAAAAAGGGAATATCTCAGATGTGCGATGCTATTATTAGAGGTTACCTATAAACAGGGGTTTGCATTAGTTTGATGTGCTGATATAGCATTTGTTAAAATTTTTTTTTCTCCTAAGAAAGACACAGTCAGAAAGAACTGTTTTTTCATAAATGGGATTTGTGGGTGCATGTTTTATATCATTGAACAAGGAATGAGATGATGAAAGGTCATGTACAAGTTTTACCTCATTTGACAGGTAAGAGCTTTTTCTCTGGCTTGCTCCCAGGATTTGCTGAAGGGCCTCCTTGTCTAGCTCTTCACTTGTCTGAGTGTGGGGTCACTTCCCCATGGCTGGAGGGCTCATGGAGAGCCCCTTACATGAGGCAGGAAGGTTCCTCAGCCATCCAGCTTCAATGCTCAGAGGGTCTTGTGGCCTTTATCCCTCAGCTGCAGAGGGGCCAGGGGACCACTGAAAAATAATGTAAATTTTTTGCCAACATGGTGCTGTCACTGTGTGAATAACATGCTGAGCTTCGTGTTGCACGCACCCCTCCCTGTTGATAAGAAGTTATTTGGGTGCTAGTGACTTGTTGGGTGATGGTGTGAGAGCATTGTTTAACAGCTCCTACCCACATATGTTGGATTTTTGCCTTTTCTTTGGATGCAAATATACTTGAAATACTGCGGAGGACCACCGTGAAATTTTGTTTTAAGGCCTTGCCTCAGGTGCTGTCCTCAACCTGCGCCTCAGAGTGAAGGAAGAAGCAGGACAGTGAGAAACAGGGCTCACACAGCCTGTGCCAGGTGGGTGCTTAGAGGAGACCCTAGCTGAGAGCCCATCAAGGCAAAGCAGCCCTCCAGCCCCTTGGGCAGAGCAGGACCCTCCTCTCCTCTCCTCTCCCCTCAAGCACCTGGCTGTGCATCAGCCTGGCCTCTCCCACGGTGATGGGAGGGGCTCCAGCCAAAGGGATGATGTTCACTTTCCCAGCAGGTGGACAGACTTGAATGTCTGGTTCTGCCCTGGTTCACACGGTCTGCTCACTAAAGAGATCAAAGCATATTTATTTCTGGCACAAGACTTTGTACAGATTCCTGTGGCTGTATGTAAGCAGGATGGACACTCTGACCATTGCAATAACCCCAGACCCCCCAAGATGTCAACACCCCCCACCATACCTTTTGGGAAAACAATCTTTCTTTTATGTAGCAGACCAACTTTCTCTACCAGTTAGTATATAATGATCAAAGACATCAAATTCTCTTGAATATTTGTTATTTTTGAGGTTTTACAGATGAAGTAATATCAGATTTTCAGGCATCCATGTGAAATAGCTGTGAAACAAGATGATCAACTGGCTCAGTTAATGTTACGCCATAAAGCATGGCTTGATTCAGCTTTGACTTTCAGCTGTGTCTGGCTGTAGTTATAACTGAGTGGTGAATCACTACCCCTTGGTCACTGACCCTTTTGGTGTTGCTTGGGATCTGTGACTAGAAAAAAAATCAAAAGCTAGAAATTTCCATTTGCTTGGTCCTCACCTGTTGTAGTTAATTATCTGTGTACCTACTGTTCTAATGTTCAAATAGTTTTATTTGTTCATTTTTCTTATTTTCCTAAGAATTTTTTCCAGCTTGTGAAGAGGCTGGTTAGTTCACAGCCTATCCCCCACAGCTCTCTACCACATCACAAGCTCTGTCATGTGTTAGGGTGACTGGCACTGAGTCATACTTTCTTTTACTGTACCTGTACCGTATTTTTTTCTTCCATAATCAAGTTTACTCATATTCTTTCCTGCCTCTTCTGTATTCAGGTAGTTATTCACATGCTAATGGGATTTTGTTTGAGCCTGTTTCTAGAAGAGTAGCTCTTAGCTGAAGTTTGTCTATACTTTCCATTGTAAAGATCTGTTTAGATTTGAGATTTCTTTTTTTCCAATAGCTGACATGGGTAATCAGCAAGCAGTGTGCTGTTTAAAATCCCTTGTGAAAAACTGAGTAGGATGCCTGTACTATTTGCAGTAGTTTACCAGAGATAAAAGCAGTGTTAGGAGTCTCATGTTTAAGATGTTATTCTCTCCTTTGCCTCATGATTTTATCTGGCAATCCCCCTTTGACAGGAGCTGATTTGACATCTTAGAAGGTTCACAGACAAATGTCTGTCATGGTAAAGATGCTCCAGAGTGCTGCAGGGCTTGCAGAGTAGCCAGGGTGCCCAGCACCACCATCTTAGGATTTCCATCTGCGTCTGAACATTCACTGTGTTCAGCATTCAGGCCTCAGCTGGGCATCCAGGCTCCTTTGAAAAAAGGTTAAGAAAGAGAAAGGGATCCTCTCAAACTGGGGAAGCCTATATTGCTTGTAACAGCTAGGATGTGAATATTAAAAGGAAGAACTGGAGCTTATGTGTATGCCATCCTCCCCTTGCCTTGGGGTCCAAAGGACCCTGTGACCCTCTTCTGGGGTTTTATTCTAAAATGTGGCATTAGTTAGATAGCTCTTAACAGCCTTGCTTCGAGCAGGGTTTGTACCAGGTGTCTTTCTGAGGTCACTCCTGAACTATATAATCCTTGCCTAGGGGGAACTGGGTGGAGGGACACAGAACAACATTGCCCTGTTTCCAGTGGCTTGTGGTTAAAGCAGCAACATGTGAGAGACCCAAGTTCATGTTCCCATCCTGCCTGTTTCACAAAAACACGAATCCCTCTGTTCTACTGCTCAAGGGGCTATCCTGACAAGCAGGTTAATAGATACTCTGGAGAGCTCAGGTCTCCTTCGGTTTCTTTGTCTGGAGGAGTTCACGTTGAGAAAGAGACAACTGGATGTTGGCTCCATAGGTTGCTGCTGTAGATGCAAAAGACTGGGTCAATAAAAGTGGAGTTATTAATGAAGTGTACACAGGGAATAATAGAAAATAGCTTTCTGGTTAGTGTACACAGGGAAGAATAGAACACAGCTTTCTGGTTAGCTTACCTGAATCAGACAGCTGGTTTGAGGGGCACCTCAATGGGCTTCTCTGGCTTCACTGCACTAGAGGATGCTTAGGTGTTTGCTATGCCTTCAAAAGCTTTCTAGCTCCTTGGGGAACATCCCTATATATGCTGTGAACATGCATATCAATTTCTAAACCATGTTTTAAAACCATAGTAGGAACCAGCCCAATACCAAGGGATAGCAGCAATCCTTGAGTGACCCTAAAAGGTGCCCTCCTTTTTCCTTTTTCCTCCTCACCCTTGGCATGACCATTATGAGATCCAGGAGGTTTCCTGCCTGATTTTATTTTGTTTTGTTTTGAGTTTTTTCAAGAAAAACTATTCAGATTTCAAGGAAGTCTGACTCTACAGTATCAGGAGACTTCCTTCTACAAATACTGCAATTATGGCCATAAATGTGTTTTACCCTGGTGTCCAACCAGTGCTGGACATAATCTTTCCTTTAACTGCTGGGTAAATACTAGAATCTGAGTTCCTAGAAAGGTATGCTGCACTAGATGAGAGCATATCCCCCTGAATATGATAACATTGATCCAAGTAAGTCTATGTAAAACTCTGAACTTCTAGACACATGCATGCATAAAATTCCATGGATGTAAAGGGTTTTCTACTGCAAAGGAAAATGTTTGATTTGGATGTTTTTCCCCTCTGGTTTGCAGGAGTAAAGTATTTCAGTATGCATTAAGTATGCATTTTAATTGTAAATCAATTGACTAGTTTATATGAAAAGTAGAACCAGTATTTTCAGGCATTTCATTAGAATAAAAAGAACTCTTCTGCAAGAACAGCTTCAGCCCTCAGCCCAACTCACATGCTTAGCCAGATTAATATGAGTGGAATTGAAATAAGTGAGTCTGGATCAAGTCCAAGTCAAAATTAGACTGCAGTGAGCCCAACATTGAAGTCAAAGGTAATTTTCCAATTGATTTTTGGCAGATACAGGCTGTTAGAGACAAGAAAGATGCTGAAAAACCTCATATTTCTGCTAATAGTGCTGTGTTGAGGATATACCTGTTTCAGATTTTGCCACCTATTTTCTCTGCAGGGCACAGAGAAGATGCAGGTATCAGGCTGGGAGAAAATGATTGAACCTAGGATTTAAGGGCTGAAACTCTAAGGCAGCATCCCCTTAGTAGACTAGTTATGGAATTCAAGACTCCAGAGCCAAGCTGGCTGTTCTAGGGGTACACTGTTAAATATCTGATCACTCTTCTGATCAAACAACCTAGGTATTTCTACAGTAGAGCACATCCCGTGGCATGATATCCCTCGCTGTGAAGAGAACCTGTGAGGTCCTTTTAGATAATTGGGTTGCTGGGCTTTTTCACACTAATTAAACAGAAAATGTTTTGAAGTGAAGTCAGCCACTTTCCCTGGCACGCTGCCATGTGGAATGGTGCAGGGGCAGACGCACTCACAGCTCTCTTCACTGGCTACAGCATACAGAAATTGGTAGGAAAAAGACTTGGTGGAAAATGGCCTGTTCTGTGGAGATATAAGTAATAGCAACATTAAGCCAAAAAATTAGACAGTGTGGTTTTTATGTGCAGCTGTAATTATTTTCCACTAAAGGAGGTGTGGGGGAAGTACAAAGCCCACGATTCCCATTGCTAGCAGCCTGCCTTAGCAGAGTGCTGCCTCCTCCTCGCTGCCTCTCACAGACACACATCAAACAATTGCATTAGCACTTCTGCTGCCTTTCTTCTCCCACCCTCTTTTTCTCACACTATCTAAGAGCTAAAGCAGAGTGGTGTTGATAGTTGAGCCTAACAGTGAGTTTTGTTTCAACACAGCTTATCCTATCAATGATAATTCAGAAATTTCTGCACACATTTTGAAGACCAGTTTAAGTAAATTTTAAAGACGCTTTTCTCCATTCGCAAATAGTAAATTATTTGTTCTGTTTAGTGCTTCTGAAAGCGTGTCCTTGTGGAAAAGCTTGGTGTGGAAAGTTGGAATAGGATAAAATTCTCCCTCTAATCACAGAGGTGGGCTCTATGTGTTTGTGGATTTAGAATATGTAGCGTTCTAAAAGACATTTTGATATCTTTTATGCCCTTTTTAAAATTAAAAGGCCAACATTACAGAAGAAAAAATTTTAACACTTCATCTTTACTGCCACATTTACTACTGTGGGAGCAATTTTAAGGTAGTTCAGTAACTCTAGGGTGCTTTCTGAAGACAACTGTTTTTTTTTTTTTTTTCCTTGATGTGTTTTCAACAGTTTTTGGATCAGGCCCCAAATATGTGTAATTAGATTTTTATAAAAGCTATTAGAGTGTAATCATCCTCCTGTCTGGATTTTATGTCCTAGCTATTAATGCTACAGATGCTTTAAAAATATACAGCTCCAAGCCCTGCTCTGATCCTATTAGCTAAGGCCTAAATTCCATTTCATTTTCAAAGAGGCATGGAGAAATTCTTGGGATTTTAAAAATGTACTCACCTTATGTAGGGGATGTGCTTACTGCTGTGGCTACGGATAATTCACTTAGTCATATGATTCCAGTGCTGCTCTTACTAACATTACTAGGACCTTTGCCATTAAGTTCAGCATATACAAGTTTGTGTTCTTCACTTAGGTACTAGCAAAATAGAAGCACGTTTGCTTATCAACGTCCCTAGCAAGCTTTCTCTTTGATTGAGTCAGTGTATACTCTGCAAGGGTTCAAGTGTTGTGGTCTTACATAATCAGATGATGATCATAATTTCCAACTAAAATCTGTGGGCATAATTTGGTGTTTAGAGTGGTCCCACTTTTGCAAGAGGAAATACAGACTCAAAAGGAAGTGTAATCTTGAAAAGAACATTCATTGCAGATGGAATATTTGAAGAAATCTGTGGGAGTTAGTATCCTATTTCTGATATTTTAATAGGATTTAGGTCCCTAGTTCCTATGTGCTCTCCAGAATCTGTGACTTATTTATTCCCCAAGATTCACAATGAAGACCAGAATCCTGCTGGGCTAAACCACCAGACCCAGTTACAATTTCTGCCCGAAAGAATCCTCTATATATTAGTTCAAACATAGGATCTGGTCAAAGCACAGAAACCACAGGTTTGTGTAAAAATGTCCTATACTCACATTCTAGGAAAAAAAAAATTGTCCTTATGTAGTGTTTTATTTGGGTTTTTTAAAATCATCATTTAATGAATAGTACTATCTAATACTTTTTTTTTTTCAAAGATTAATTCAGTATCTTAGAATTAACTAAAGGACATATGATTCCTCAGGTTTCAGGGCAGGTATACAAATATTTATTAAGAGAGAAGCATTTAGGGACATAAATCCATGCTGCTTGTTGAGGCATAATTTACTGTTGCTCTTGGGAGGGAAAACCACACTGCATTTCTGTGTGTGTGTGTTAATGAACACATATTTAATATACTGGCACATTTTACTTGCAACACTCGGATTTTTGTTTTCCATTTTTATTTAATATCAGCTCCAATGACACTGAGATGTCTATGGTCTAGGTACAGATGTGTTAAAGTAATCTGAAAAACTGAACACTAAATAGGGCTAATAAGAAATATCTCTGCTTATTTCATAACTATTATCTACATGTATCTCAGAAGGATCCTATTTATTGTCTGTATATGGTTTGAAGATTGTCATGACAAATATAAAAGTATATTCAGGGAAGAGTAAATAGGGACATGAAGATCAGAAAATGTGGTGTGTGAATTATTGTCATTATAGATTAATGAAAAAAGTTTTGTGTTTTAAACAATCTATTTTTTTTAATAGATAGTCCTCGTGAAGGGTATCTGTTTGGTAATATTTGGGCACTACTGAACTCCACCAGTTTTAGGTACCTTTCTACATGCATCCTCTATGCCTCTGTATTTACTAAAGCTTTTAAAATACATGCTACTGAAAATGTGTCTGTTTAACGGCAGTTATCACATTTATGCGACTATAAATAGCATAAATTAAGAAATTATCCAGGGTGATGTTCACAGACCTTTCTAGTGTCATCCTCCAGGTCATTTAAACCCATGACCAACTGAACAGAAACTTCCCCAGGAGAAGTGCGGCAGGGAGCTGGTGCCTTTCACTGAACACAGTTGTCCTGTTAACATAGATCCTCTTTTCCAGATGCGTATTTCCTAGGAAGGGATATGTGCTTTAGGGACCTGAGCCAAAATACGAGCCTGTTCAAACATTCAGTGCATGAGGCAACACTCAGCATTTCTATATTTGGGGAAGTGTGCTGATTTTTTTTCTCATACTGACTATGATAGAGCTATACATCACAGGCGCTAGTGATGTTCATGAAAAGAATACTGTGTAATAATAAAGTATGCAATAGAGTAATAAATATCCTTTAGGATGTAGGACAAAGCCTAATAAATTTATTAAGCAGTCTAGATTTTCAGCCCCCAGCAGCAGACCTTCCATTTAAATCAAAATCATAACATGCATTTGTCTTTGATAGAGACTTGGAAATAGACTTTAAAATGAGAGGTCTGAATAAAGAAAATGCCCTTGCTTTCATAAATACTAAGTATGAAGCTAGGTATAATAGACATGAATGTGAGAATGGAGGCATCTTAGCATGTCTGTGCCTCAGTTTGATTGCACATTATGAGGCCTGGTGGCTCGATATCTTTTCTCCTTGAGCCTTGCGATCACGCCAGTCAGTGCAGCGGCTGATGAATCAAACCTGTCCCTGCTGTAATAGAAACCTGAAGTGAAATGCAAGGCACTAATCTCTTTTAGACTTTGGTGCCAATTTGGAAATTTCCATGCAAATGCTGCTCTGTAAAAATGCAATCTCACATTTGCATATACCTGCCTGATACCGCATCATGTGTGGCAGCAAATACCAAGTATGGGTGGTGCTGTGGAAAGGGCAATGAGGTCAGGCTGAAAACGTGTTTTTGTTTGGGTTGTTGTTGGTTGGTTGGTTGTTTTCTCTAACTCCAGTTCAGCAACTCCAGTACTGCAGTGGGACTGCCAATGCAGTACTCTCATTTCTTTTAGTCCCATAAATCCATTCTCTAGCTGCAACATCAGACAGGGCACACTGATTATTCAGGCCATATTGCATATTGCACCATATTGCAATAATTCATAAACAATCTACTCACTGGATAAAAAAAAATCAAAATTTTGGTTAAGTCTAAAATGCTTTCATTTTAACCTGGGCATATCTTTACTGTTGTATTGCCACTTGAGGTCTGCCACAGGTTGGTTTGTGTGACTACTAAAGATGTAAAAACTGTGTTTTTTCCTGTGCTTGTGGAAATATAGAGCTGGTGTTTTATGCAAAGACCAAATCCTTTGCCTCCTTGAAAAAAGCAATGGTGATCATCCACGTTCAGCTTTCCAGATTCTTGCCAATGTGACCACTGCATGGTAGATGTAGAGATAATGCATGATGGAACCCAGAAGCTACTGTGTATTTATTTCTAGTCTCATTTTTTAGGTAGATTCCTATTCCTGAACATCAAGCTGAAAGAAAAACATCATACTGTGTGGAAGAACATCAGTAACTGAATGAGGTTACGCATTTTTCTGGGTTTTACCAAGATGCTGGTTATTGATCACACAAGCCAGTTGAGTAATACAGAATTCATGACATGTTCTTCTGATTTTTGACAAGAACTCTGATTTCATGACCAATATTTGAAGACTATCTTGATGTTCTTACTAGGACACAATTTGTTTTTAATTAACCAAGCTAAAGGAGTAGGTAAACAAACGTTTTCTGTTTTGTGAAGTCCGTATCAGTTGATAGGCACATGAATAACATGGGTGTTTCAGGGGAGAAGTTAAAAATACAGCAGTAGAAGAGAAAAGGAGAATTTGGGAAGGTAGTGCTGGAAAGATGGCTTTGCTCTGCATAGATGAATGGTACTGAGCAAATCCTGTGCTATGGAGTGTCTGTAACAGCTGCAACAATAGACTAAGGAGCTTGAAGCCCATCTGTGCTGGAAGCCTGTCCAGTAACGTGTTATTCTACATAATATATGTGTGCACCTGATATATTTTGGTGTATTAATGTTTACAGCTGCATGTTTTACATTCCTCTGCATAATCTCAGATGATGCCTACCTCTTTTTTTAAATCTTGTCTGTGGTCTTTTGTCTGCAAACCTAGAAGTTGCTGCTCACTAAACACATGAGGAAAACTTGAATAATTCCATGCCAACTGAACAACTTGAGGTGCTATTTTGGCCTAGGGCAAGCTGAATTAATGAGACTTAAATGCAGAATTTACTCAGCCCCACCCCCCCCCCCGAGCACG
>VWYI01024842.1:23895-55596 GCA_013399455.1 Anthoscopus minutus
CGGGGCCGGGGTGTCCCGGGGGCATCGCGGGGCTCGTCGGGCCCGGCCTGCGGGGGGCGCGGCGCGGGCAGCCGGCGCCCGGCGGCTTAACCTCGCTGGCCGACGCTCCGGCCTCGCTGCTGCAGGTGACGAGGAAGAAATCGCATCCTTCTCTTGTTTATTTTTTGGTGTTTCTTCCTTCCATTTCCCCCCCTTTCCCTCCATGTGTGTTAGGCAGTCTGCAGTTAATCTGTGAAAAGGACAAGTGGTTTCAGAAATGGGAATGGATAGGGCCCGGCCACTGGCGATCATGTGTGACCTTTGCCATGGATTTGGAGGCAGGGTCTAGAGGATGCTGCATGTGCTTTCCAAAATCGCATGGCAAGCTTAAAAAGTGGAGCAGATGGTGAGGGTAGTACTTGTTATGGAAGAGGTTCATGGAAATCCTTTATTTCCTCTAGCTAGTTTTTGTTTTGCTTCTCCTAGCTAAGGAGGTTATCTTTGACTTTTGGCAAGGATAGGATGTTGCTGCAAGTTGTCTTGCAAAGGAACGGGGCTATATTGCTTTTCTATAGGGAGATCCCCCCCTCCCTCCCTTCTTTCTTTCTCTGTCTCTCCTTTTGGACTGACAGCAGTAAGTGTCTTGGCATAGACAAACCTTTATTTTCTTATTGCACAGCTTTATAGTTGAATGTAACCAGAAAGGAAACTCAGAGTATTCTCTTATCCCTCTCTACACCAGATGTGTTTTTCTATCTAGTATATATTGCACTTGAAGTGTTAAATTCTCAGGGGGCACAGAGGTGGGTATATGAGGCAAGGTCTACGAGTTACTTCAAACAATTCTCCTTGCTCATACTTAAGAAGGAGAGAAAGGAACATGTTGTAAAAGCAGCTGAGGAATATATAAAAGTGAAATATTAATGAACTGAAAAAGCTCAGATAGCAAAGACATTGTGCCTAATCATTCAAGAGAGTTCTTGTCCTCTTTACAACTCTTCATTGTATGTGTGCCTGTACTACAAATGCAATTGACGTAAAGGATAGTAACATTTGTATTTAGCTGTAAGTAGTAGTATAACATTTTGGAGTTTTTGTGGCATTAGTGATCATCTCTGGAGTAGCTTTAGCTGTGATTTTCGAGTCTGCTGTAAGAAAGGGAATTATTTCAGAAACTGTAAAGAATATTTCAAGGATGTTTTCTGGGAAATGTAAATGAGAAGGGCTGACTCAGACCTGGAATAACCCAGAGGAAAAATTAGTCTTGGACAGTCCTCTTGGAGATATCATGATGACGACTGAGATATTATTCATCTCCTGCATCCCAGAGAGCAACATCCCATAAAGAGGCAGCACTATCTTAGGAGAAGGTAATGATACACAGCTGTCCAGGATCTGCTGAAAGTGAGACATAGAAGCAAGGAGTATTTTCTGCAAACTGAGGTTCCTTTAACTCTTTGAGTCTGGAGTATGGTGCTCCCAGTAGTTTGATTAACTTCCCCAGTTTGGCTTGTAAGGAAACAAAGTGCAGCAGCTTTCTGCCACAGTTTGGTGGGGGAATTTAGTTCAGTGGGAAAGTCAGCCCTCAGGGTGAAGTGTTGTAACCCTGGCTCTAATCCTTGGCAGGGCTTTTTGGAGTAGCTGGTGGCTTGAGTGAGACCTGCCTTCTGGGGAGCTTGGTGCAGGCCTGAGTAGGGCAACTGATACAGGGAGCTGTACCAGCAGGATGACCTGGAACAGCACATAGGGTCTGTACTATGTCTCACTTAAATGAGTTAATGTTTGGTTTTTAAGTCTGTGAATCACAACAGAAGATGCTGAAAAAGCATCTTGTATCCTCAGGTCTGTGCCTGTGGTTGTGTGACAGCACGATCTCCTGCGCTGCATAAGATGTGTGTGGTTGGATTTCTCCTTTTTGATTCAAACCTAAGTTGTGTGGACTTTTGAAGTTGACATTGAAGAAGTTAAATTTGGCCGTGTTTTGGAGCTTTTTTTGCTGGAGTGTTTCATAAAGTGAAAGAGAGATGTAGAGAAGTTGCTCCCCTGGGAAAAATTCCCTCTTCCATGAATGTTCATGGAAGATACTATGGCTTTGTTGGATTAGCCCATCTGGAGTACTAGAAAGAATAATGACCACTGTATGTTTTATATGACGTTGGGAATTACACAGACACAAGTAAGTTACTGAGAAATATATTTTGTAAAATTAAGCTCAATGATTATTTTTGAAAGTCATAAATCTATCTACCTATTCTAGAACCACCTCACAATCATAATGTTTAATAGGATTGTTTTCACTGTACTTTTGGAGGCCTCCTAATAAAGAGGTTGCCTATTTACCTTCCCTTGAGGCAAGGGAAGAAGTAAATGTTGCGCTGTGGTTTGTCTGAGGTTGATTGATACTAGTAAAGTAAGACATGAAATAACATAACATTTGTTTGTCAGTGAACATATCAATGGAAAAGAACCTTTATGAACACTTAGTCAAATTAAATAGCTACCAGCTTGTTGTGGTGAGGAACTGAACTATATCTTCTGTCTTGTAGAAATTACTCTTTGTTGTAAGATTCAGTGCCTCAGGTCTTCCCCTTGAGAAGAGTTTTGCTGCAATTGGAGGGGCTCATCACCAGGTGGGAGGGAGAGAAACAAAAAGAAATGCACGTACAAATAATGGCAGGTAGGGGCTGGGTTTGTTTCCTGAAAAATGACTGCAGTTTCTTTGGGTTTTTCTCACAATATTGCCTCTATTTGGCAGTTTTCTGCAGCAAAAGTAAACTGGGTTACCTTGATAAAGTAAATAAGGGGTTACCTTGACAAAATATTCTGTATTACACTTTAGCTGTTGAGTGTACTGGCTGTGTGAGATGGCTTGTAAAATAACAGAACTTGCAAGTACCTAAAATGTGTCTTGTTGTTTGTACTGGTAAGATTTCATATACACTCCTATGATTTAGTAAAGGCCTGGAACTTTAAGAGTATGGAATATACAGCTATGTATTTTACAGGCATGAGTATTAAGCCTCTATAGCTGTTAGTTAAATATATGGTTACTTTTACGTATTGTTACTTCTTGACTTGTTCTCACTGCACTGGATCATGGGGTGTGTTGCTTAGATAATATAAGCTCACTACATGACTGAAGGCTCTAGTATCATTTGTCTGTTGTATGGCAGTGAAGTGATTATAATAGTAATAATAATAATTGTAGTTATAGTTGTAGTAATGCTGTCTATGAAGTCTGCTGCCTTTACCTGAAATGTGACTGTCCTATAGAGGATAGTTGGTTTATAGTAAGGGAAAAGAAGTTACAGGCAGGAAATAAGTAAAAGTAGTAAAGTCCTAGATGTGGAAGAAGCAAAATTTTTATTAAATGTGCACTGTAGTCTTGTTGCGTGTATTTTGTAATTCTGCACAAAAACTAAAACCTGAAAATTAAAAACACACTGTTGAGAGGGATTTCCAGATCTGAGTGATGATGGTTTTGTATCCAAACACTGTATGTTGCCTATACATGGTGCTATGTTTTTGCCCTGATTATGGCTATGAAGGCCCACATGAGTGTTGAGGTATGGACATGCAGTTCTTTTCTTCATACACGGGACATTGAAGCAGTGACGTGTAGAAGTCACACAGCTGATTTGTGGTAAAGACAGCTGAACTGGAGTATGCATCCCAAGTCCAGCAGTCTTATCTTAATGGATTAACTGTGTTTATGTAGTTTGTTCGGTAACTTGGCATTGATGTGGAAACTTCTTACAGATCCAATTACAGGATTATGTGTAAAGTTATGCAGCATTTTCTCAATAAAGACTAATTACTGTCAGATGACTTTTTCAGTCTAGACAAAAAAGTTTTTCCTGGATTTGATTGTCTTGTTAAGTTTGAGAGAAAGCAGTTTTGCACTCGTAGAATGTAATGATGCTTTTACATTATTTAAGGAAATACTACTTAATTTTTTATAATGCTCTAGTATATCAGGAATTTGAGATCCTGCTCAGTCAGTAGTGGTTCTGAGGATCACAGCTGTTTTCCAGTGTGAAGAACCAGTTGTGATAGACTGGTAGGAAGCTTTTAAAATCACTCCTTTATGTATTTTGGTGGTGCAGGTCATTGCTTCTGAAAGTAAATTGTTTGGTTCTACTGCATATTCAGCTCTGACTTTGTTTTGCTTGCTTCATGCTTGTTTTTGGGCCCCTTTACTGATCCTAATTTGATGTGCCATCTTTATGTGATCTCTTTAAACATTTTAATAAGAAAATAATAGCTCTAAGTGATGTATGGATTTAGTGTAGTAGAGTGGGATTTAGGTTTGGGTGAGAGTACAGAAGTATTTGACAGGTTTCTCATCTGTGTGTTGCGTGTGGCATAGTCCAAATCTTGTCATTTATCTAAGAAGCAATGACATCTGTTCACATGTCACTTCCTAATGATGTTAAACTGTCACTGTGTGCCATGCCAGCCAATTCTCACACTGAGAGAAAAAGAGTCACCCAGTACCTCCAAAATGTGGTCAGAGAAGTATGCTGTGCTCAGGTGGCAGTGGCAGTCTCTGCCTACTCTGCCAATATCCAAATACACTAGCAATTTGGGCTTTGCATTTTGTCCTGTGTGCTAGGTGGTAATTCCAAATTCTACAGTGTCTTCTAGCTTTAATTTTGTGCAGTGCATGTTTGTGGGGCTGTATTTCAGAACTATCCTGGTTCATTTATTTATTAATTTAAAGTGCTTTGTGTTCATTTATTTTTACTAAATGACTGATGACGATAGAGGAGAATAGCAAAATTTTGCCATCTGTTCTTGAAGAGGTATTGGCCAGTGGCAGAATTGCTACTGATTTGAATAGGAGCCTTGGTAACTGTTTTGTTGGGTTTTATGACATTAAAATATGCTGGCTAGATTCTTGATGACCAACTGAATGTGTTGGGGTAGAGAGGCAATGGAAATACAGTAACGGTCCTCACAAGAATGCCTTTCTTTTTTTTTTCTTTTTTTTTGTTAGTTGTCACCACACTTCTTACTTTATTTTGTGCAAGAATATTTATACTTTATTTTGTGCAAGAATAATATATACTTTATATAAGAATATGGTGTATATTTGGAAGAATAAAAAGGCTAAGAAGCCAATTTCATTTGGAGTATTCAGAAATATTAATGAACTGCCTCTGAAGGCAAATATTGCAATATTATGTTCATGGTTTTTTCTCTTGATTTTGCTGAAGGGAGGTGAGTGGGAGAAAATGGCAATAGGAAAAACGGTGTATCTTTCTCCACGCTGGTTTCAAGTAAAGGGATGCTGCAAGATGCTGTACATTCTTCCAAATTCATTGAGACCTCTCAATACCTTGACTGCAGATCGTGCTTTCAGCTGTGTGTGGAAGGTGTAAATTGTGTTTAAAGTGACATGTTAAGCTTTTAATATTTCTTGATATGTAAACCAAGTATGTTTTGAATTCAGCCACCCAGTGTCTGCAGGGAATGGCATGTTGGAGTTGGTATCATGTAACATACATTAGTTTCAATTTGCATGTGGAAGCACAAGAGTTGTAGTGTAATAGAATCATAGGATTATTAAGGTTGGAAAGGACCTCCAAGATTGAGTCCAACCTTTTATCAAATATCAGTATGCCCACTAAACCATATTGTAAAGTGCTGTGTCTAATTTTTTTTAATACATACAGGAACTGTCACTCCATCACTTTCCTGGGCAGATTGTTCCAATGCTTAACCACTCTTCCAGTGAAGAACTTTATCCTAATATCCAATTTGAACTTCCTATGTTGCATCTTCAGGCTGCCTCAACTTCATCCTGCTGCCAGTTGCCTGGGGGAAGAGGCTGACCCACAGCTTAGGGGTGTCTCAGCCACACCTCATTTTAGGTGATTGTGGACAGTGATAAGGCCTTCCCTGAGACTCATTTTCTGCAGCCTATAGAACCTTCAGCCTCTCCTCATAGGGTTTATGTTCCAGACCCTTTACTTGTTGCATGACTACTTGGCTATTTGGGAATCAGCACACCCAGCATGTGAAGGAGCACCTGCATATCTTCCAGAGGCAGCCTTTGAAGGCATTCCAGTTGATTTCTTCTGTTAGAGGTTAAGGACCTGTCAGGGATCCTGGGCTGGGAGAGCCATGTAGGTATCTCCTGGTTTTGCTGTTGCCCTAGGTAAAAGTAGATGTGGTGTAAGGAAGGTGATAGCAGGCTCTGCCATCTCTGTGAATAGCAAAATAAAATGATTTTAAGTGAATTTAAATTTTGCATTATGTGTATGTGTGGTGTTTTGTAGCTAGTTAGTACAGAGGTTATACCATGAGTAGAACACTCAAGCATCCTAATTTGTTATGTTTTTGAACCCATTTTTGCAATGTAGTGGCTGCAAGCTCAAAGAGAAATGTTGGCCCCATAGCCCAGTGGCAAAACTGTTACTGATTTTAATGGGGCCTTGATTATACCCTTAAATAATATTTTAATGTCTGTCTGTTTGCTTTGTACAACATTGATTTTTTTCAAGGACAAATTTTGTAAAGTTCCTGAGCTTGTACTGTTTTCATGGTTTTTGTTACATCATTATATTCTTAGTACTTCTAAAAATTAGGTTATAAGAATGTTTCTTACAAGAAGAAGTCCAAAAGAATAGGAATTTTAGAATACTTAAGATTGCAAATACAATTGATGTGAATCAGCTCAGTGTCTGAAAATAAAGTGCTTTCTATCTGTAGGTACATACATATTCTATACTAATGGTGATTATGCAAGGGGACAACACAAGGCATTTTGAGGTTTTATGAAGTCCAGCCGGAGCAGAGATTCAAAAGACTGGGATAGTTAAAATGATTGCCTATATTTAAAATTTTCAGAAATAGAGGAATAATGGGAAAGTAGAAGGAAGAATATAAGATTTGGGAAAACTGTTTCAAAATAATATTGGCTGGAGAGTTGTGAAAAACATGCATATGGAGTAGATGAGTAGGAAATAAAAGAAATATGAAGAAAATAGTTTGTTAGATTATAAGAGCTGACACACAAATGGCTTCTTTTTATCTGCTAATCTTTATTTTATAGCTAGCAAACTCTAGGGCATTTGCTGAGGTGGGGAAGAAAAAGACACAGAGGAGAGGTGGTGGGGAATGAACGTAAAGTCAGCAGTTCCGTTTTCCCACCTCTCTGCCTTTGCTCTACTCAGTGACAAAGAAGGTGTTAGAAGAAATTTAGGGATTAGTCACATGAGCCACAATGTAATCTCTATTGTCTTTAAATCCTCATCTTGATCTTGCTCAATTATGGTTTTGGTGTCTGTCTGTGGCAGCATCTCAGCAAATTTCGAACCAGTCTTTGGTGTTTGCTCATGGCCCTTAATAAGGGAATAACGTACAATTGTCTGTTAATGATAGGTTTTGTTACAGATTTAAGCTTTTAACAGGTGAAAATCAGAACCAGAAGCTACAGGGCTGTTTTACACTGTCAGATCTGCACCTCTGCAACACTTGTGTCTATTTTTAATGGTTTTGCTAGTTAGCTCTTTTCATTTAGTATTGATGTGAGCTAAGAACATGGAAATAACCACCTTACATGGCTTAGCTGAAGGCCTAATAATTTAGGCATCTGAATCCTCTTTGTCAAGAGACATGTAATTTTTACCTGTACTAATTTTGATTTCAGGGTGTTAGCAGGTGAAGGAGACTAGGATGTTAATATGACTTGAGTGAAGTTTTTTAGCTAACCCATCCTGTGAGTTGCTTACAGGGATATGCAATATTCCCAAGACACTGTGGGGATAAATTTTCTGGGGTAAATACTTCATATGTGTGTGTGTCTGTGTGTATGTGTATAAAATACAGATTTCACTTTCAGCGAAAGAAGATCAACAGTTATGGTTTCAGTTGAAAGCTACACTGTTTTTAATATGGAATGGTGAATGGTTCAGAAAAAAAAAAGTATTTCTTTCATTTATTGCTTTAGCAAAAGTAAAATTGAAACAGAAATCTACTCTCTGATATCCGGGTACTTAATAACTGGGGGCAGGGATAGGCAGAAAATAACAAAAGCAAATAAAATGCTACTTTTCCTTAATTCAAGAAGTTTGTTTTGTTGTGGGCAAGATGATTCTCAAAGCTCTTTTATTGCAATACACACATTTTTTATAGCTTTGATTTGAGAGGGCCTTAGGATGGTACTGTTTACTAAAAATGGTGAGCAAGAAGTTACTGTTAGAAAAGGGTGTGAAAATTTAAGGTTTTTGTCAATTTTCTCATGCTTTTATATGATTTTTTTTGGAAATCCTGCGTTGTAAATGTTTCATTGTGATTCCCTACGCTTTGAAAATAGTTAAGGAGGGAAAAATATATGTATAAAAGAAGCAATTCCCTAATCACAGTAATGATTCTTATAGTTTGCATAGGACAATGCATGTGGCGTCCAAAATGCTGAAGTTAAACGCCAGAGAAACTGTAAAACACTTCCACAGCACTGTATCTTCTGTGGCATTTTCTAAATGTATACTAAATCTTTGTCATAAAGAGTTTGTATAGTTAAAATGAAACAAGACTTGACACAGAACAGCTTGAGAGAGGCATGAGAGCTATAGGTGAGGAACTGTGAGAAATTAAACAACTGTTTCAAGTGAAGGATTTTTGGAAGGCTTGGAAGGACAGTAAAGATGCCCACACCCTTCAGCTAAAAAAACAAAAAAGGAGTTTAAACTCCTTTTTTTGGCCTATTTTTTTATGAGAAGAATTTTAGAAACCAGTGCTTTTTTTAAATTTAGATAATAAAACCAGTAACTATGTGAAATCTACAGAAGGTTTTTTTTTTAATAAATAAGGAAGGAATTTAAAGCTGTTGTCAAATGTACCCTTGCGGATCTAGATCCTCAGCTACTATTACAGCACTGCTTCCTTCAGTGGAGCTCAACACACAATTGCTTATAGCTGCTATTTGTATTTATTAGGCTTGAACATGGCTGCTGATGGCAGTGTAAGAAGGATGGAGTAGGCAGAAAATGCAATAGCATTTGATCTAGAGTGCCTCTAGAACCCCTTCCCTGGTATCTTGTTAGTCCTTCTATGTACCTCTTGAAACTGTTTTTCTGGCCTAGTAGTTAAAAATGAAGCTTGCAAGCCTTAGGTAAATTATGCTGCTTGGACAAAAAATGAAAACGCATTACAGAGAAAACAACCAGATTTTCTATGGAAACAATACTTGTTTTTCCTACCATCCAAGGATCCTACTGCACAAGCTGCACCAGATGGTTTTGAACTTCTTGGTTGCTTTCAGCGATATTTGACAAAGGTTAGAAGTCTCAAAAATTAATTAAGGTTTTATGAAGTTTTGAGAAATTGGAAGAGAGACACTCCTGTAAATTCTCTGGCTGAGAGAAAGGCTGCATTTTATGATCAGTATCAAAGAGTCCACCTAGGAGGAGAGTCTTGTATGTGTCCCGGCTGCTTGGAGCTGCCTAGACATTGAAATGAACCAACCACATCATGCAAATCTGTAGGTAACTAGGCCTTATTAGGTCTGACGTTCATAATGGCATATGAGGAAAAAAACACTAAGTACTTTTAGAATTATTGTTTGGGGCTTGATTTGTTTTTTTTTTTTGTCAGGATTTCTGCTCCTCCCTTCCTCTGGGTTATTTTATATCACCTTTTTTAAAAGTATGGGGTGGAGCACTTTTTTAGGGTGTTGGACTGACGCCTGCTTGATGAGAATTGATTTGTTTAAGCCCTTATGTTGTATCCATTTACAGCACCTGAAGATTTGCTTCTCTTTTTTTTTTTACTTACTTACCTGAAATCCTTAAGGAAGCATATTGTAGCCATGAACCTTTTATTTAATTGAGCTTTTGACTAGAAAGATACCATGTATTGTGTTTTTTTTAATTGGTCTGTTCACATTGACACTCAGCACATTTCTCAGCAGAAGCCAAGAAGCCAGACTTCTTTTTGTTCTGTGATGTCAGAAAAGAATGGAAAGCCCAAACAAACCCTGCTGTGAAGAAGACTCAGCTGAATTGGTTTTGCTTTGAACTAACCTGAGTGCTTGAAAGAGGAGACAGAGCTGTGCCTGCTTAGTGAAGTGTGTATTGGGCTGGCTGGCCATAGTGTAGTAACTGAGGGGAAGAGCCCAGTTACAGATACTCAGCTGAAACTGGGGAACCAGTAATTTATGCTCTATTGCCATTCAGCTTCTCTCTGGTAGCTCTGGTTTGAGAAGGTTTTTTAAAAATAGGGAAGTAGGAGAAAACTCCAGAGGCATCTGCTTTTCTGTGCAGTAGCAAAACACTTAGCAATTAGCCGTGAGTGCAAAATCCAAATATTTGTATTCAAATAGAGTGCATTCCTTCTGAAGTGTTTTAAGTGGTTTGTTGCTTTAGTAGAAAATGAGCTTAGAAATAAAGCAAGGGAGTCTTTGTGTCACGAAAAACTTAATGGAACCTTATGTTTCAGCACTATAGTCTTTATGCTAAGATTTGGAAAGCATATTACTTTTCTGAGCTGTACCTGAGCTCAAATTATGGTGAAGAACATACAGAAAAAATTTTGAAGGGAGTGATTCTGAAAAATAATGATGCTGTGTAAATGTTTGGCATGGCAACAGCATCAAAAGCCTCCTCGTGTTTATTTTGGAAAACAGGGCAGGGTAGTACTGTGATTATTCAAGTCATGTTTGGATATAAAATGAGCTTGGTTTGCTCTGTCAGGCAGGTGTTGCTGCGTTCCAGTAAAAACCATGTGCTGAGCTTGTATGCAAAAAATGCACCTGTTTATGGGAATGACAGTTTCAGCTGAGATAAACTGTTATGCAGGGTGCAGTAAAGTGACTCAAGGGTAAGCCATTCTATTTTAAGCTGAGATTCTTCCTTTGGCACTGTGATAATTTTGCCTTTGCTTCTGTTAGTTGTGCTTCAGTCAGTGCTGATTGTACTTCAGTTGAGCTCTGGTTACTATATGTGTATGTCCAAAAGACCTTTTGTATTTTATCTGTTATGTATGATGGTTATTGAGGAACATTATTTCACGGGCTACTTTATTATCTTGGAATACAGCAGCTCGTAGTACTTACGGGTTTACCAGAGGGATTTAATGAATCTGTGACAATAGAAACAATTACAGGGGTGGTAGAAAGAATCCTTGAATGCATTATTTTTATTTCCCTGGAGTTAATCTTCACATATCAAAGTAAATTAACCAGAATATGCTGCGTGGATGTCTTCTGGATTCCCAAGTCAAAAGCTATTATGAACAAAATGTGATTCTCTTTATTCCCTGTCCAACAATCCTTTCTCAAAGTATGTTCCTAGTGAAGTCTATATAAGTGAAGAAAGTAATATTCTGCATACGTTTGTGGTATTAAGGGGAAGACACTAGTCACTGGGATATGAACAGGTAAAATTATTTCAGGAGATGGCTTTGCTTTTCTTCCTGAATCTTTAGCTCCTACCACCCTCTCAGTCTCCATCCAGCTGGCTCGTGTCACCCATCTTCACGCTCTGTTATCCCAAAGGTTGGTGGTAGTTCATGGCCTCTTGTTCGGGTTTCCACCCAGAGCTCAATCTGCATTTCAATCTTGTAGCTGAGCTCCCTGCACCAGGTGTATTCTTCAGCGCTACAACAGAGTGTTTGCGTGGCTCTCTTTGTCCCTTTAATGCCCTGAGGGATTGCCAGTGGAGTTGCATTTACTGAAGAGGTCAGGTTTAATGGAAACTGAAAGCATAACCTGGCTGGAGATGAAACGGAGTATTTGTTTATTTGCCTAGGAGTAGATACATTTAGAGATGAATTTCAGTGTAATCCTCAAACTGTGTACTATGTTGTGCTAATCTCTACAGCTACATCTGATTACAGAAGAAAAAAAGGTCAGTGGTAGACTTTAAAAGTTTCTGCCATCTGTCCTGGTGCTTACCCTTCATTCACCGTAAGGATGTATTGTGAGAGGCTAGACAGCCTCCCCGTGTGAGGCTAGCAGCCTCTTAGGCTGTTTTTACCTTTGGTCTCTCTTTTGGACTCTATTCAAATGGAGCAGCACGTGGGTCTTCTGTTTTACCAGAACAATGCTGATCCTGATACGTTATGTTTCGACTGTTTAACCTAGCAGCTTTGGATTTGGGACCTTTTTTATTGTGTGCCACTTCACAATAGCTTGGAGTGGAGTTATCATGAGGGAGAGATCTAGGTTTGTTCTAGCAAGAGGAGCGGTGTGCTTTCCTGTTCCTTCACCCTCGGAGTTTTAGTGCCTGTGGAATGGTTTCACACTGCAGACCCTTGTTGGCTGAGTGCATCTCCAGATCCCGCCGTGTAAATGACCGTACCCTTTGGGCGTGCTCTGTGTCAGGCTGGTCCTTTGTCCTCACTGTTTCTGTCTGTGGGGGAGATCTGCCTGGGTTTGAAACCACAGAAAGAGGGGGATAGCATATACTTCTAGCAGGACAATAGCTTTCCTGCAGCTCCTAGCCTGCTTTCTGGTGTGCATGAGTTAGTGTAGCTGTAAGGAATATGGTTACTTATGTGTGGAGGAACAGAGTGATGTCTTTGGGAGAGCTGAGGAGCATGCATGATTTACAACAAAGTTGTTCATGCTGAAGTACTTAATTCATCTAAATCACATTTTGTCCATGTACTGAGTGTAATAAGCACTATGTTATTAAAGCTAGTAACAACCACCATGGCTTTTGAGAAAATACTGTCATTACTGAAAAGCTGGATTAAGCTCTCCCTAAATCCAAAAGTAATTCAAGCTGCTAAGGGGGTTTCAGGACTCTTCCCTAGAGAGTGCAGACCAGGCAAGTGATGGAGATCAAGAGAATAATATACAGATACCAAATTTGAGAGCAAATCTCTGTATTTTTAGACATTCAATGAATAATTTAGCAAAATATTTTAAATATTTAAAGTGTATTTGAAGCACCATTTCAGCACTTCCTGCATCTTTGGATTTTTCTTTCTAGTCTTTTTGGTTCATGATAGAGGTTTGAAGGTATGCTGTTACTTCTACCCCTTAGGCTATAATGAAATGAAGTATTAGTTCAAGATATGAAATTGTTGATGTCACTGCTTGGGCACATTAGGCATGGAGACCTAAAAGACTAATTTTAATATGGAAATCCATTGTAATAAAGTTGTGGCTTTCAGAGAAAAGGCTGGACTTAATTGGAGTTATTCACACAGCTTGATTGGAGGAAAAAGTGCTCTTAGAAAATATAATGATCAAGTTTTAAAGATTTTTGGCTTAAAGAATTTTTGCCTCTGCAATGTGTACATTGTCTACATTAGTTGTGGTGTGGAAAATAGTATTGGTAATGTTTTTTGTGCTTAAAATATATTATTTTTGTTTATTGTTTGTCACTGGCTGTGGCAAATGGAAGTAGCTGTAGCCAGTTTTAAAAAAATAACTCTAACATGCTCTTCATGCAGTGAATGTGTAAACTTGAGGTTTCATGCCAAAATGTATGTTGATAGTGAAAAGCCTGCGTGTTCCAAAGGGAATGAAGGAGAAGTTGGTGTGAAGTCCAGTGAGTGTTACCAAGTATGCAGAAATTCTGGCATGAAAATGGTAGGAAGAATATGTTTTCGGGGTTGATATCTTAAGTTCTTCCTGAGGATAAGATTTTGCATGTGCGTGAGATGGGCCTGTGGCCTGGCTGCATTGTAGGAATGGCTGCGCCAGATCTGAGTTCTGCCTTCACAACATATCCTCAAAAGTGTTTAGAATTGTAGAAATTAAGAGCTGAGAGTCTCCATGAATGCTGGTTATGTCTGCAGTGCCCAAGGTAATGCAAATTGCAAGAGCTGACAATCTTATTCTCTGAGCTCAGGGAATGCTGCTGATCTTTTTGTTTTTTGAATTTTGATAATCCACTGTCCCACGTGGCTAAACAAGGGAGAGAGATCTTGTTTTCTATATATCTAATGATGACAGCAATTTCTTGGCAGCTGAATTAATTTCAGATTCTGTAACACGACTTCAGATTAACATTAGATTTCTTACAGCTAATGGTATTTTAGCCTCTCAACTCTATTCATAGGAAGAAGAAATCCTCTCTCTAGAGATATTTGTGTTTTACATCTGATCTCCCTTACTTTCTTACATACTATGTATGTCACACATACGCTTTAATATTCTTTTTTGACCCTTTAATAGATGTGTGAAGAGCACTGTGGTCATGACTAGCATAGCTTCTTTTTAAAAATTACTTCTTAAACTTTGAGATTCTGCATGACCAAAAAGGTTGTTGGTGTATACGTAATAAGACAAATTCAATTTCAGAGTGATCTGTGCTGCATAATAAGATGAACTCACTTGTACAGGGTTCATTTTAATAAGCTAAATGAAACATTGAACAAATAGGAAGCAAAGATTTAGGTCACTTTTAAACTACATTAGAAAAGCATTGACTCACTGAAGTTGTGTGCCATCAATCCCCTGGTCATACAGGGGATGAGGCTGCCGTGTGTCTCTGTATGGGGAACTACTGAGCAGAGATAAGAGGTGTTTTTTTGTGCTGTATGTTTTGGTAGTGAGGCTTGCTGGAACAAGACATTTTGGTATCTTACATTGAAAAATAGGATGTTCTTTAGTGGAGGATTTAAAGAAAATGAGGGAAACGTATTCAAAGATCAGAAAATGTTCTGCCCTGAGGGATTAAAAAAGGTCTGCATGTTTGATTTAACAGGAAAAAAAATAACTTGATGATTGCAAATATGGAAGTCCAGGTGAGCGGAAGGCTGCTGGAACAGAATGGTGTTTAGGAGTTGGAAGTAGGAAAAGTGCTTCTATAAAACCTGGAATCTGAATATGAAGGAACAAATTTGTGTATGCTGTTACATAGGAGGTTGGAAGCAGTGCTCATTTTGATTATTTCATGCCTAAAAATCTGAGAATAATAGAACTGTTCCTGGGATGCACACAATCACATGGTAGATTTTATTTTAAGAGTCTGTGATGGATGGATTATTAAGAAATTATTTTAAGGGAGCTCAGGTATTTTCTGTTTAAAATATTTAAAAAATGGAAGCAGTTTTCACTGTACATGCTGATTACTCTGTCCGTTAATTTATTTTTTTCACAGCTTAGAATAGGGAAATGATCTAGTCTCTTCTGTCTTCATGTTCTTACACATGAGGAGAGACTTAATAGAAAAGTTGATGGAGAGAGGTTAATTAATTTAATTGGTTTCCATGGGACTTATAAAAATAAATATGTATACAGCTCATTTTCTCGTAGAAGGCTGTTTTCTATAAGCCTAATAGAGTGAGTGAAATTTGGCTTAAAATCTGTTTGGAGGAATTTACTTTGATGTTGCCTGAGGGATAGGATGGTTCCTGTTTCTGGGGTAAAGAGGGATCCAGGACCTGAAAAGTGCTTTCCTCCAGCCTTGGCAGCAAATGCCACCCCCCAGACCACTGCAGAAGTGGCACCTATGTTGTGTGCCAGACTGTGCTGGAGTGAAGGTGTTCAGCTGCGCTGTGTGTGATCGCTGAGCAGCTGTTCTGTGTCTCCTGCAGGTGACAGGCCAGATGGAAGTGTCTCTGGAGCCTGGTGCAGCCCACAGGCTGTCCTCTGCATGGTCCATGTGGCTGGCCGGTGCTCCTGGTGGCTTTTCCTGCTGGCATGAGTGAGTTTTCTGAAAGCTTACCATGCTGTTGGGTGTGAGTATGCTTAAAGCCTTGCTTTGCTGAGAGTGTTGAATGAAAAAGATCAGGCATCTTTCTAACTCATAAACGGACTGATTATGGATTTTTCTAACCAGAAACTTGTGTTTCTTCTCCTCCACTCATAACTGCAACTTCTTTCCAAGTTATCTGCAGGGTTTTTGCCTTTTATATCTATGAATGCATGCAGTTAGTCAGTCCCTGTCCCGCAGTAGCATTGTGCCGGGAGGAGCCCTCGGAGACCATGGCTTAGCTCTGCTTAGGCTTTGCTGTACAAGCCTGTTGTTAGACAAAGCTTCACATTGAATTCCCATTTTCATTATGAAAATGTGCATCTAATTGGTTCTTTCAGCTAACTGAAATGAAAGATAGGCGACATCAGTTTAATAAAGTCTATTATCATCTGGAGATTAAAGAGGGAAATACTTATGCTTTGCTGTATTGACTCTTTCTTTCTGTAGGGGGTTCAGTGCTGACCTGGAGTTTTAGAAGAAACTTCATGCAGTCAGTACATATCTTGAAAGTGTTATGAGCATGTGACCTAAAGGTCCTTCTTGGACTCTAGGATAATGAGTATCTAAATATGGTACCTGTAAATTTGAACCCACAGAAAATGGAAGTGTGCATTACCAGTCTTTTATCTGAGCTGTCCCATACACACACCCTTATTTAAATCAGGTGTCTCTCATTTATTTCCACCGTGATTCACTGTATTTTTAGGAACTTAGTGTATGATACTTTTTCTTTCTTTATTTCTTCATACTTCAAAAGAAATATTTGTGCTGAGAGTTATAGTCAAACATATTGGCAAAAACTGAAAAAGTATGTAGGTACTTGAGGAATACTGTATATTGCTGTCAACTTTGCTGCAGATGGATATTTCAGAAGCTTGTAATGGAAGCATTTCATGGGGTAGAGTGTATGGAAGACATATGGCATGTTTGTTGGCAGACTGTGGACTTCTGATGGTCTTGTTTATAAGCAAAGACATAATGCTTTCTTTATGTAGGTGTTCTGTGTGTGTGAATGGATATATGTATGTATATGAGAGCTGATTTTATGCTGCTCTATTGTGGAGTAAGTGTCATAAGGTGTAATTAGATAAGCTATCATTAAACTACTACTGAGTTATGTAGTTTAGGATTATACGTTATTTCATTTTGGATTGAGGCCATTTCTCTCATGTGGTTTCCATGTCTGTGATTTCTTATTCTTCAAAACACAATTAAAGACTCAGCAGACATATACAGCTAATGGCATAGAGAGAAATGCAATGTTTTAATGACTTGAAGTATAAATGCCATCCATTTATTTATTAAAATATTATTTAATACTTAATCTATGCTCATGAAATATGACAGAGATAAAACCATAAAATACAGCATCTGTGGTGAAGCTGAGCCAGAGATGTTTAGGAAATTGTAAGTAAAGGGTGTGTTTAAAGGCTGCCCTTTGTGCATTGGCTAGAACTGCTGTTGTGCCATGTCATAGCAGGAGACTAGTGGGAGTACTGGTTTCTGGTTGAGGAAATGCTTGTAATTATTTTGGCTGAGGGATTTTTGTGGGGTTCCCCTGCTCCAAGGACTGTTCTTGTTTCTGCCCAGTCAGCTGTGGTGGATAAATTCCAGGACTGGTTTGGATCATCCTCTTCAATACCATAGCTCAGGTTATAGCAAAAGAGGAGTTCTCAGGACATTGGTGGTGCCTGTGAGAGAAACATAAATGTGTTCTAATGGAAAAGTGTGGACAATGAGTGATATAGCTAGAGAGGGACAGCATTAAAGGGCCTGTGAAGAGCAAATGGAGAAATTTGGCCTCAAGGGAAGAGAGATGTTTTGGGTGTACTTGTACAGGTTTTGTGCT
The DNA here is from genome assembly GCA_013399455.1 of Anthoscopus minutus. Classification (NCBI taxonomy): domain Eukaryota; kingdom Metazoa; phylum Chordata; class Aves; order Passeriformes; family Paridae; genus Anthoscopus; species Anthoscopus minutus. The sequence continues at coordinate 41,386 of VWYI01024842.1, forward strand.
AGGTGCTTAATATTGTCTTTAGGGGATGACAGTGGAACTGCTGACCTTGAATGATGCTCCTTTTGCCACATCACAGCTGGACAGCTGTGGCTCTTTGGAATTAACCAGTTCAACTGGACACCAGCAGAGGCTTTTGCAGAAAAGTCAGTGTCAGATGGATAGCTGACAGTGAACATTGTTTCCCTTCTCTTTTTATCAGGAAAAAATTCTGGACAAACCTAACTCATACTGTGCTTGTGCATATATGCTTTGAAAAATGTACATATTTACATAAGCTTCAATCCTTTTGCATGCATGATTTCTATGATAAAGGTATTTATTACTGCCCGATGAAAATTGTATGTTCAGTTTGAATAAATGTTTTTTGTCAGGATTTCTGCAGCGATGATCTTAGAAATAATTTTTTTTTTTAAATTGACTTTTCTCTGTGAACTGTGGTTTAGTTAAAGGTGGCTTAAAACCTAAGAACAAATACCTGTTCTGCTGTAAGAATAAATAATGCTTTATTAAAACCAGGAGTCTATATTTTTCAGCTGTTTAAAATCTTTCCCATCTCCTTACCATAGCAATGTGCTTTGTAGTGCTTACACAGTGCATGACTTTTCCAGAAGCACTTTACAAATATTAATTAATTGTTTTCCTGGGTTGGAAAATCTGCACTCTGCAGACGTGTGGGTGGGAGCAGTTGGGGACAGCTGGGCCAACAGAGCAGTGTGTCTTGCTACGTCTCATGATTTCCTGTTAAGATAATTGTCAAAGGTGCCAGCACCTTTCATTGTCCTTCCCTCTTGATAGCTCTTATCTGGAGAAGTCCACCCTGTATATTTCTTAATGAATCTCTCCTCTGAGAATACACCATGAAGTCTTGTGTCATACATAATTTTAGGCCCACTAGGATTTTTACTGGAAAACAATTAGTACTGATATATTTACATAGTGTGCCTGAAAGTAGCAGTGATTAACATTTACGTGATGCTTTCCAAAAACTGATCTTGAGGAGTCTAATGAAGTTGGCATTTCCCTATTTTGGAGATGTTTAAAAAAATAAAAGTTCACAGAATTGGAAATAGCATATTGGACTTCTGGCAAATAGCTTCTCTTTAAGTAAATGAATAAGGTTGTCTTAATGTGGAAAACAGAAGTGCTTTGAATCAGGAAAATGAGTAAGATTACAAGAGTTAAGAGATGCAATATATTTCACATCCCACATTTAAGTCAGAGAAAAGGAAAAGCCAATATCCGTGCATGTTGAATTGGGTTCACAGTGAGATAAGGAGTGCGAACACCTGAGAACTTTTGTCGAAATTAATTGCTATTTAGTTTCCTTAATAGATAAATTAGTAATGGCCAAGTAAGTTAACTGAGCAGCAACTGAGTCAAAACTATTGTCTTAGACCGCACCCATGTACTGCAGTGGACTTCGGGTTGTGTTTTGGCTACAGAGGAATTTAAATCTGTTTAAATCCCCGTTTTGTTATCAAGCACATTAACTTGTGTTCCTCCTGAGCGCTTCAGAAGCACTGAAATTCCTCTTTCCAGTGCTCTTTTTTCACTGGTAAATCAAAACCAGGACTGCTGCTGCTACGGAGTCTCCTCACCTCCAGCTGCCGGTTACAGGCATAGCTTTACTGTTGTGCTTCTGTGTGTTTGGTGAGGTGTGGTCATTACATATTCCTTGGGTTCTCTCTGATCTTCTGCCTTAGTTACCTGGACTGCATCTTCCAGGTTTGAGTGTGCCTTTTATTTGTCTTGCCCCATCCTGTCCAAGGAGAGTAGCACGTAATTTCCAGTGATCCTGTGGGAACTTGGAGTTAAAAGATTGAGTAGAAAAGGGAAGATTATGTCAAGAAAGGGAGGAAATTCAGATGAATTAAGGGAAGGAGATTAAAGACAATTTTTTTTGATCTTTTAGAAACAGAAATTTGATTAGCTGATGATTATGACAAATAGTTATTTCCTGAGAATTCAAACTGACTCATCTGAAATGATCACAGGATTATGGAATACAGGATTATGGATCACAGGATTGGAGGAGACCTCAAGGATAATCTGATTCAATCTTTTCTTAGCAAAAGCACAGTCCAGGCAAGATGATCTAGCACCTGGTCCAACTTATTCTTGGAAGTGTCCGGTGTTGGGTAGCTGTCCACTTCCCTGGGGAGTTTATTCTGAGGGCTGATGGTTCTGGTTGTTAAAAATTTTCTTCTTGTTTCCAACCAGAATCTCCCTAGGAATCTTATGGTTCTTATTTTGAGAGGGAGCTACTAACCATTTGTTGCTGCTCTTGTAGGCCTGGCTTACTCCCCAGGTGGGTGCAATGGCATGAGTACTGCCACTTTGGACCCTGCTCCCCGAGCCCTCCAGTTTAAAGCCTGCCTCACCAAGTTGGCCAGTCTTCTGCCAAACATTCCCTTCCTTTTACTAGTCAGATGGATCCTATTCTTTCTCAATAGGCTGTAGTCATTGAAGATAACTATAGATTATAATTACTATTGATTACAAAATCATAGAGTGGGTCAGGTTGCAAGGGACCACAGTGTGGTCATCTGGTCCAACCTCCCAGCTCAGGTGGGATCATCTTAGAGCACCTAGCACTGGATTACATCCAGATGGTTCTTGAATATCTCCAGCAAGGGAGACTCCACAGCCTCTCTGGGCAATCTGTTCCAGTGTACAGTCACATACTCTGTAAAGAAGTTCGTGTGTTCAGATAGAACTTCCTGTGCATCATCTTCTGCCCACTGCCTCTTGTCCTATTGTTTGGCACAACTGAGAAGAGCCTGGAAACATCCTCTTGATGTCCTCTCTTCAAATACTGGCAGACATTGATAAAGTTCCCTCTCAGTTGTCTCTACTGAAGGCTGAACAGGCCCAGCTCCCTCAGCCTTTCCTTGTAAGAGAGATGCTCCAGCCCCTTAATCATCTTTGTCACTCTCTGCTGGGCCTGCTCCAGGAGCATCTGTCCCTTTGTGCAAGTCATAAATGACTTGCTAAAGGCCCTGAAAGTTGAGATTTAACAGCATATTTGGACAGGATGTTGGCATTAAAGACTCCAGTCATCAGTGTTTTCTTCTTCATAGAATTGAACACAATTTTTGATTCAGTCAGAATTCTGGCCTTTACAAACTGGCAATGGGCCAGGTATTTGCAATTCTTTGTGCCCTCAAGAAATGAGAGTTGGGGACATGAATCAGTGTGTTGTGAAGTACCTAAAAGTGTGCTAAAATCCAGTGGAGTTACAGATTTTGATTATTGTGTGCAGCAAAATGATTACCTTTAAATGAAAGTGGGATTTTTCTTTTCGATTGAAAAAGACAGCTAGACTCTTAACAACATAATTAGCACAGATTATCTTCAGTGCTGGTCTGTTTGTGCTTTTACTTCAAGGGACACTTAAGAATGGATGAATATTTGTTAGAGGCACCTTGATGTAGTAAAAACCATAACCAGCTGGAAAGTTATATACACAAGTTAGTTGGAGATAAAAGCTTACTATGCTTTTTGGGTTTTAGTACTCTTTCCTTAATGATGCTCTCCAGTTCTTTTCAAGTCCTTTCCATTTTTGTGTGTGTAGCCTTCTCTACAATAGTACTTACTAATATTTAGGATTTGTTTTTTTTAAAAAAAATTAAGCAGCTAATAATGTTTTTTTAAAAAAGGCTGGTCTCAGTACGTGTAATTAAAACACCCAGTTTGTCACCTCAGTAGGCAGCAATTCTACTCTTGTTCTAGTATCTTACTGCACTGTGTCTGGTCGCATTTGGTTAACGTGTTACCTGAACAGTTTATCTGATCTGAGCAGTGGTGAAGTTCTTAAGTTGGTCTTTGGATTGAGAAGTTTATGCATTGCTTATATGAATATACACAATGCAGTGTTACACATAGTTTTAGTCCTCTCTTAATTGAGAAAAATAGCTGTTTTGTTTTCTGTCTACTTATACTGAAAAACTTACCTTTGGAACATATTATTTTTTCTTGTTTTTTTCTTTTTTTGCCAGCTGAGGTTCTTGTAAGAAAGGTAAATCCTGTGATGAGAGAAGGAATTCTGAAGTTTTTTAAAATGTGAAGTTCTAATGGCTGCTTATTCAGAAAGCTGAATTTCCATATTAGCTAGTAGGAATTAAAAAAACCCGTGACATTATGCTGAAATCTCTTATTTGCAATCTTAGAGCTTTTTAATGATCTGAATATCAGATCCTATTTGTTTATACAATTTTTTAGAAAATTATCGGAATAGGACAATAGCCCTAGAATCTTAACTGAAGTGAAAACGTCTCTGCAGCCTAAAAATATACATCCAAAGATACTAGATAGAGTATCAGATATCTCAAAAAACATGCTTGGGCTATTGCATATACAAATCATGTTATGATTTCCAGTATCAAAGTAGGTACAATGTGGTTGATCAATGGTCACTCAGTTCAGCTTGGAACACTTCAGGTAGTGGGAAGACTGATAGTGGGTAAAATTTTGTCTCAAATTTAGGCTATTATGAGCCTGCAGTAACTCTGCCAAGGATAGTAGGGTTATTCTATGTTTATGTCCTAATAGATGATTATCCAGTTAGTTCAGTAGAAGGAAGACTAGAAACCATTGAACTGAAAGATGTTTGGCTTTATCAAGGATGTTGATATTCACGATTAATTACTAAAATATGAATGAATATAGAAAAAAAAGTGATAAGAACAACCTGTTTGTTCTAGCCATCTGGACATTAATAAGAGCTTAATGGTGAGATAGGTGTTTTGCATCTGTATTGGGAAGCACCTTGTGGAAGCACCGAGTAAAAACACTGCATGCCCAAGCAATTTTTGCAATTTAAATTGTGGGATGTTTCCTAGCAGGAAATGTCATTGCACACTGCCTGCTTCAGCTCAGTGAGTTAAATATTGGAGTTGGATTCTAACAGGGCTGGATAATTTAATAACCCATAACAGCATTAGCAGTTAGGCATGCAAAGATAAAGGTTATCATGCTTTACTCTATAAGCTGATTGCAGTGGGGTCCTGTGGGGTCTCTTCTGTTCTCTGCTCACTTTAGAGCAGCGCAAGTGCTGCTCTTTTAGAGTCAAATCACCTTTGTAGGAAGAGAAATAGGAGACTTAGAAGTTTAGTGATCACAGTTTATACAGCGAATGTTGCATCACTCTGTCTATTCTAATGAGATGCTTGAAATGCAGAGATTTTGCAAGAGAGCTGGTGCAGCACCACGAAGAGATGATGTGCTCTGCCTGACTATTGCCCAAAACATTATTTAGGGTAAAGGAATAGGGGTAGTTTCATATAAGTTAGAGAATTTACAAGTGGATTAAGAACTCTTAATCTCCATGTCAGTACAGATGGATAAGTCGATAGAGCGAATTGGGTAAGCTTTTTGGAAAAGATGTGCAGAACTGAGACTACTGCAGGAGCTAATCAGAACTGAAGAGCTTTAATCTGTTTGTTTACTGAAACAGTACATACAAGGAAACATAGAATAAAAATTTAACTTAAAAGTGAGTAAAATGTTTCATTTGTTGCTTTATCATACTTTTTAGATAAGATTTGCTGTCAGTTATGTGAGTGGAGGCAGGGTACCCGTGCCTGACAGCTTAGGAGAAAAAATATTCTGCTTCTTAGTATCTTCTTATTCAGGACTGGCTGCAATTTTTAAGTGCGTTCTCTGTTATCTGGACTTTAGGAAAGAATAAAGCAGGAGGTATCACGTTCTTTGGAGATTGGTGCTGAAACACACTTATCCCGCAGCTGAGTATGTGCTGAAATGTATTTTGCTCTTATAACCAGTCTTGGTATATAGAAGATTTTATTACAGTTATGTTTTTAATGCTTAGGGGGAGAGTTGTTGGACTAAATTATAGTTAGCTTGTCACTCAAAATATTTAATCTCATAGTCTGTTCCTCTCACATTTTGCTGGAAGTCTATTTCCTTCTTTACATTTCCTTTTTTCTTCCACATTTCTGTTATTGATGAGGTGATGAAGGAAATGTTGCATTGTTGTTTACTGTCTGCTGACTTTTCAGTAAACTGAAATACAGGCTTTTTACTAAACCAAATGGAAACAATAATCAGAGAAACCAAACTGCATTTTGTCTCAAGCCATTTAGAATTGAACTTTATCCCTCATTGCTTATTTAACTGGAAAACTGGAACCTCTCTAGCCTGAGATGCTTTACTGAAGACAGTACCGTGACATGTGTGGGCTATTGCTCTGCAGCACATCTGTCTTAATCATTTGGTGCATTGGGGCTACAGGCCAACCAAACATTAATCACTGTCCTGATCAACAGATACTTCAAGGAGACTTGGTGTGTGAATAAGATAAGCTTAAATGCTGTGCAAATTTAATGGATAAGTGAAGAAAAATGCGTAGGTTTTTTGGTTCATGTTACAGAAGACTAATGAGTTAGAGGTTCCCCCTTTTTCCACCTTTTTTTGATCTTGTAGTCACAAAAAAAACCAGCTGGGGATGTGCAGATATCTTAAGCTTGCCAGTAACAGGGATTCCCTCCCTCCTTTTCAACCTTAAGCTGTAGAGGGAAAAACAATCCCCTCATTTAATTGAGTATCTAACTCCTTTTTCATGCTGGTGGTTACGGTAATTCTCATGTTGTGAAATTGGTCTAGCAGTCTGTTATGGGACACAGTAAATGACTTCTTATATAGATCTGATTGATCTCTCAGAGAGTATGTAGTTTGTCTGGTGCTGATGTGAAATGTCAGGAACAATGCGCAGAATTCAGCATTTCAGCAAGGATTTTTACCTGTCTTTGAAATTGCAGAGATGTTTTAAATCTGATTGCTTGGATTAGAGGCATAGGAGACGGAAGGAATGCTTGATTTTTACTGTGACTTCATTGCTACACAGCAGTCCTCTGATACTATGAATATTTGTACTTTTATTCTCCTTAATTAGTAAGAACTAGTTAGAAATAATGATTAAGAAAACTGCTTTAAGAATTGAAAAGTCTTTCATACTCATTATGGCTCCTCAAGAAGGGAGGAACTGATTTATCCAGGAGTAATGTAGTTACTCTATCAAAAGTATGGCATAGCATATGGAAAGAGCAAAAGACAGGTGTATTTATGGATTTATGAAAGTGTAACTCCTAAGTGTGCATCTTCTGCTATTGCAGGTGTGGTATTAATGCTGGAAAATATAAAGTAGAACTTCTGTTAATTATTGCAATGGATGATGACATTATCTTTGTTTATGCCAAGTCTTCTTCCATAAAGGAGAGTAAGTCTAGTGTCTTTGGTAAAGACTTGTGTGAGGGAAGCCCATTGGTGGTTTATTTAGAATTTGCTGAGGATGGTTACTAAGCTTCCTGTGTAAATTTTCCTTTGGAAATTATATTGATGGCACATGGGCTAGAAGGTTCTCATCTCCTCTGACCTGACCAGAGGTTAAATGCAGGCGTGGTTGCCTCGCTTGGAAGCAGCCGAGTGTTTGAACAGTAAAACCTTTAATTCTGTTTGAGTTCATTGCCAGGAAGACTGCCTGCCTTATAGTGGTTCATATGATACATATATTTAATTTACAGGAAATACCACTTCTGGAGTGGCTTCTAGAAATGTGTACAGCTCATAAAAAAGTCAATCACTGTCTCAGAGTCGGCATATAAGTTACAGCATGAACATTGGTTTGAAAAATCTTGGTTTGCTTGTGCTTCAGGTGAAATACAAATAAGACACCAATTCTTTTCCTTTCCCTCTTATAGTATCTGCTGTTATGTTTTTCTTTAAAATAAACTCAAAAAGATCAAGTAAAATTGTTGCTTGAAAATTGGCACAAAGTTTGTTGTGTGACATTTACAGGGAAACAGCCCTGGAACGGAAACCTTACAGTTTTATACCAAGATATTCTATTTCCTTGTATTTCTAGAGTTGTTAATTTAAATGTTCTGGCAGTAGAAATGTTTCATTTTAAAAACCTTACTGAAAATACTTTGTGTGGGCAGCAATTCCAAACTTTTATGCAATGGACTATATTTCATTACATTTTTGCAACTTGGATTGTTTTTTTTCATTTTAGAGGTTGTTTTAATTTTTCTTCTTGATTAAGAACAGATGGTTGGCTTAGTGCCAACTAAGCTTAATATGGCCAAACAGGTTAATTTTCTGGGTTTAATCCTCTAATATGCATCAGGAAAACTTTGGAATATTTTCTGCTACCCTCAAAATATGGTGGGCTATATTTGTAAGATTTCTAAGGTAATCTCTGCATAGAATTGCGTTGTAGATAATAAATAATTTGACATTTGTTGAACAACCTCCTGGAAGTGATGTCTTCTCCATAACCCTAATCTCCCATGTCAGTAAATACAGGGTCTGAACTTGCACCTCTCTGGGTCTGTGGTGCTTTATTACAGCATTACCACAGAAATGGCAGTGAGCTTGCTGGTGATGTTTTAGCTCTATTAAACTAAAATCAAGTGACTTCAGACAGAAAGTTTGTGGAGAAATGGGGCTGCTTGTTGTCCCTGCTGTATGTTTGGGCATTTCTGCTAATGATACTAGTGAGAAGNCGTCCCTGCTGTATGTTTGGGTTGGTGTGAAGTGAGGAACAGGTGAGGATGGCATTTCTGCTAATGATACTAGTGAGAAGATGAGCGTAAAACTTAACCTGGGTTACCTGCCTGGAGAAGAAGGCAGGGATTTATGTGACAGCTGCTGTCTTAGCTTACAAGCTAGTGAGTGAACTGGTCCTGTGAGTTCTTACAGCGTTCTAGAGCAGAACTGTGTACCTGCAGTTGCCACAGGTCCCATTAGCACTGCTATCAGTGGGGAATGCTACACCAGTTCATTTCTTCTTCAGGGAAAGGGAGATGTGAGTAGGGGTTTATGTTCTCAAGATGTGGTGCCTACAGCTTTGCTGATAGCAGTAAGTAGTTGAATTTCAGAATGTGTTTTGATTTTCAAGATGTGCATTTTTGAGAGGAAGAAGCATCTGAATCTTGTAACTTCAGCCGCATAACTGAGATGCTTATATTAGAGGTCTGGTCTTCGTCTGTGGTTAGTGGACACTGAGAGACTTCTCAGTAAAGCAATTCAGAACATCTAAATTGGATTAGCTCCTTATGGAGCCCAGTGTTCTTCACAGAGAAATCTTAGGGAAACTAAAGTCATTATCTATACTGTCTCCTGTCTGGTATGGTAGAACTCCTCTACCCAACTTTGCTTTATGTGATGAAAAACCACCTGAAATTGGGTATCACTCCTTTACATTTTAGACAAACTTTTCTGTAAGAGACTGGTGATAATTAGCAAATATTGCAGTTACTGTAAAATGGTACTTTCAAAATGTGCTATATATGTCTTGGCAAGTGACAAACTCCCAGATGCATTCAAACATCTCGTTCAAGATGGGATAATAAAGTATTGTGGTACGTGCTTGAAACAAATTATTTCAACAAGGTGGGACAAAAAGATCTTAGTCAATTGTAATGAATATATGATTTTATCTCTGCAAAAATAGTCTTAATGCTGTCTGGGGCATTTCAGTTTTGCATGTTTCACAAATGAGAATTTGGAGTTATGGTCAGAGATAGTTTTTTAAAATATTATATGTGTGCTTGGAGGTTTATATAAAGTAATTAGGTGAGTGACTTTGAGTAAAACTTCTTTCATGTGTGGTACAGGTGTTTGGAGTTATCTGACTTGCTAATACATTAAAATGATAACAATTACAATGTACAGAAGTACTGCTTTTGGATCTCTGTCACTGGCCTGCAGAATTGGTGCACAATTGCTGGAAAAATTGTGGGCAGTCAAGCTTTCTCTGTGGCTGACAGTCAAGCAGATTTTTTTAGTAGCTTGGTGAGAGCTGCATAGGATCACTTTGTGTACTTGAAGTTAATCATTGCCAAAGTGCTTTGTTGGATCAGGGTCAGCGGTTCACTTTCTCAAGGGATCCCATCTCTACTTACCATAATCTGACTTTCTATAATTTTCAATTCAAGGGGGATTTGCTTTATTGTTTGGTTTGTTTGTTGTATTATTTTTGTTTGTTTTCAAAAAGAAAAATCTGAAATAGTTTATTAGGAAATGCCTGGCAATGAGGTGACTTATGTCAAGTCTGTGTTCCTTAAAGTACAAGCAGCAAGTTCCTAGTCCTTGGGACTTGCAGCCTGATAGGAGCCCATGGGAACCAGGGAGGCAGTGTTTAGTTGGCCAGGCCTGGGAAAGGAGCCCAAAGGTTGCTACACTGAGATCATAAAGTTGCTCAATTTATGAATATTTGCATCTTGATTCAGTTCCCTTGGTGTAAGAAATGAATTTCTCACTCAGCTGAAAGAAAACATACTGAAATGCAAAAATACCTTCTTGGAGCTTCTTGCCTCAGTGATTTTCATATGTAGTAAGAAATGTTAAAAATTAGTCCCAAGTTGACAGTGTTTATACTTTCTGTTGTTCCTATCTCTTGCAGTAGCATATTCTTAGTGCTCTTGATCAAAAAGAGTGTTTTCATGCAAAAGAAACGTGCCATGGCGAGCAGCAGAATGGCCAAAGACACTTTGGCTGGCATTAGAAAACATCAGTATTAAATGAGAAAATGCTTAGAATGATGTCGTTGGTTTGAAATATGTATACATATCGGTTTATAATCCCATAATGAAAGTAAAATGAAACATATAAATCTGAGAGTGCTATGTTCAGTTGACAAGTCACAAAGGACATAAACAAGAAAAATATTTTAATGAACTATAACTCTTTCTGGGGAATATTTGGGTTTACAGTTGAGGCAAGCATAAATAGAATAGTTCTTAGAATAATTTATATGATGCTAGGCTAGTGAGTGCAGTGGACTTGCAAGGCTTCAGCCCTTTGGAGAATAATACATACATATATCTGGAGATAATAATACACTATCTCAATGACTGAATTTAAGAGCTGTTCCATTGTCAGAAGCACAGATTTGCAAATGTAGGGAATTCAAACCAAGAAAGCTACTGTCTGACTTGGAAGATTGAGTTAATTACAGACTGCACAGGCTTTAGCATTATTCTTTGCATGCTTCCAGTCTATGAAATAACTTGACACCAAAAAAATGAGGTGCATGACACTGGAAAATGGCCTGAGAGCTCAGAGTGCAGCATGGCAGTGACTTGTACCATCCTCAGAGCTGATGGGAGAGCCCTGCAGTGGGAGTGGGGGTTTACCTGGCCCTCAGTGCTCAGTGAGGCAGCCCCTGCAAGCTCAGCACAGCCTTGCTTGGCTCCATTTAGGATTCAGCTCCAGCTTTTGTGTCTTCTGTGCACTGCTTCCCACACAGTCATAACAGCAACTGTTGAAAGGTCACAAAACAATGGTGTTTTTTTTTTTTAATTACTTGATAACGGAGTCTGCTGCATTGAAACATGAAACAGGGTACAAATTTGGGTTGCAGTGGTGTCTTTTTGCAGAATGTTTTGATGGAATCTGTATATGTATTTTTTTTGACAAAAAGTTTTATGGATATTTCCATCTGTTACTTGAAAATAAATTACTTTAGATTAAAATGAAAATGAAAAACTGTTGTTTTAATAGAAATGAAGGCAGACTAGCAGTCATCTGTCTTCAGGAATAAGCCACTAGTATTTTCTTGGGAACAGGTATTTTCTGCAAATAATTATATTTTGACTTAGAAACTCATTACTTTGAGAATTTTTAAGTGGAAAATTTTATCCCACATGTGGAATATTATTTTCTGTTCATTATGAAAATGTAGTCAGTCCTTATAAGATTCAGTCATATAGACTGCTTCTTAGTTTATGCCAGTCTCTGAAGACAGAATGGGGAACGACAGGGCTAATTATCATCTGTCATGCTTAGTCATCCACATACACTTCTGTTTTCAAGGGTAAAAATCAAACTGTTGTACGTGCCTCTTAGTGCAATCAATAAAGATATATTTTCTTGGAAATGTTAAATATATGCCAGAAATACCTGGGACATTTAAAAAAAATTACAAGTAAAAATGAATTGCAAAGTCATCCAAGTTTCTCACTTGATTCTGTCTGTGGCAACTCTAAAAGGAACAAGCAGGGCGGATGAAAAAAGTACAAGCTTTTTTATTGCTTTTAGTTTAAAGATTGCAGTGTTTTGAAAAGCTGGTGTCTTTTTTCAAGTGAGTTTTTTAAAATAAGAGTCAATTTATAAGAAAGCATAATATTTTTATTGTATTATAGATTTGTTGTCAATAATGTTTTGGAGTGCCCAATTGACTATTAGTATTCATTGGTAGAGATAACTGCTTGCCTAGGAAGTTGATGATTAGCAGAATTAATTACATCTAATTGTGTGATCATATCCTGGTGCTGTGTCAGCACGTTTTTACAAGTTGTTGATCAAGTGTTTGCTCTTTTATGGAAGTTTTTAAATTGTTTTTTCCTCTGAGTATGCTATGTTAAGCCTCTTCAACTGTGCTGCAGAGAGACAGGTTGTGAGATGAGACCAATCTCTACAAGCACATTCACTATGCAGTGCAAGACCAGACCATCCCAGAGCAATAGCTGGAGTCTGATAAAGCCTGAATTAGACTCAGTGTGAATGTTTGTACCCTGAGGGCGTCTTGTCCCCTGCTTGAAGTGGCACGTCAGATCACATCTGTGAGCATATGTAGCCACTGTTGAGATTGAGAGAATTTAAAATGCAATTTAAAGTGATTTGTAATCCCCTTACTGGAATTATTTGTGAGGGTTTTTTTTCTCATGTGCATTTAGTTTACAGCTGTATCTATTAAATTCATTTGCCTTTTCTCCAATGCTTGCATTCTCAATGTCTCAAGAAAATGAGTGAAAACCGAATATCACATTGTGACCTTCTAGATTTCTGTTTAGTGCTCCCAATCAATCACAAAGATGTATATGTTATAGCAAATCCATATTTAACATGCAGTCTGAACACAGAGATGCGATAGTGAAACGGTGCAGAATCAATAAAAATCAGCTCCAGACCTTGCTGTTTAGCTGCATTGTGTTTCAGCACTGCAGGGAGAAGAAAGCTCAGGTCTTACCTTTAAAAGGAGAGGCACTGCTAGCATGGGAGCTGTTAAAACATTCCTCCTGCAGAGCCCAGTTTGTGTTAAGTATTCTTCTCATTCCCTTTAACTCCAAACCCATTCCTTTGCAGGATTCTTTCCCCCTCAAGAGGCATTTGCATCAAGCGATGGCAGTTCTGTTTGGTACAGCACAGTGAGGTGTGGGGGTTGATCAAATGTAGCTAATGACACACATTTTCTAGCCAGCTGGTGGGAGCACCAGGCTTCTCAAACATCACTCTAATATGTTTCTTTCACTGACATTTCTTGCCACAATTGAAAGGTATTTGTTTGAAAGCAGGATCCTGCAATTCTTTAGGGTTAAACTGACTCTCAGTTTCCAGCTTCACAGTAAATGCCATTGTGACAGGCACTTCAGTCATGGGGCTACTAACCCTCTCTCAGAAAAAAGGTGAATGTTAAGATTAAAGGCACTGCCACAACAGATGCTGCTTTTCTAAACAAAGAAGGAGTCTCAGAGGTGGTGTATTGTTCATTTGATATTTAAAACACTCATTTTAATTGATAAATATTTTTGGAGGCATTCATGGACCTTATTTCAGTATTCTGACAACTGGTGCCTTCCTGCACTCCCTGTTTTTAGAAGGAAATAGCTTCAAGTGTAATAAATTTATCTTCTTACAGCTAGAAAAAGGAACTCCTAAGTAAGACAGAACGTGCCAAAAGAAAAAGTCACAAGAATCTTACGTTTTATTGCAAGCCTTGCATAGATTTAGAATAAAAAAAAAAAACTAAAAGAGAGACATGGCCAAAAAAAGGGGCAGTGCATTTAAGAGGTGGTCGTAAGACTTGGAATTGGCCATGTTTTGGTTCTGTTGTTCTAATTTTTTGAAAGTGATGTGGAAAAAAGCATTCAAACCAGTAAGTATAAATATAAATAATAAATAAACTGATTATCCTTAAAGACTCAGTAAAACTGTAGACAAGTTCTATTAGAACTTTTTTTATTAATTCTATTAGTAACAATAGAACAGGAAGAGAAAGATATATTCTCAGGATATTTTCCTGTGATTCTGGAGCCTTTTTTTGGCTTGCTTCTAACAGTAATGTGATAAAAGCTTCCAGAAATCGGTTTGACACAGATTTTTCTTGTGCCATCTTCCTGCCATCCTCAGCATCAGCCAAGGGGAGCTGAAGCTCTGACAAGAGTAGTTTTTTTTTTTTACCCCCCC
>VWYI01024842.1:55631-105267 GCA_013399455.1 Anthoscopus minutus
AACCCCCCCCCCCCTCCACTTTCTCTGGCAGATGGCCCTCAAGAATATAGCCTTCATTTGTGCTTTAGACCAAAAACCAGCACATAATTCATCAAATGCACCTCTTAACAAACAAAATGCAGTGGAAGGTTGAGAAGGGCGGAGTTGTATTTTAGAATACACATAGGAAAATGTTGCTTTTCTTTGTGGCACCTCTTTTCCTCTAAAGGACTTATTTTCCTGGAGCACAAAAATGATTTTTTTTGAAAACTAACTGGTAATAAACCAGTTTCTTTATCTGTTTTGACTAGTGGGAATTGCTGTTGCAAGATACAAAAATGTATGCTATGGACAGCTTAAAATTAGAGGCTGTAGAGGAATTAACTTTGCTAAAAGCTTTCCGAAATATACTTTTTCTATGAAATTATATCTAGCATTAGACAATACATATTTCTTTCTTTCAAATCCTGGGAGTGGAACTGCTCTTGGACGGTCCTTCAGCCTCTTCCTATAGAGGAAGCCCGAAAAATGAGGCACAAAAATCAGACTTTTATGGTGGCAGTTTGTCTTGTGTTCATCCCTAAAGGATAGAAGCATGCAATAATTATCAGAAAACCTCATATATTAGTTCTTAACACTGCATTTAAGGGTTTACATACTGTTCACTTGAGGTGGCATGAGCAGATACTGGCCTAATTTGGAAATAATATGAAAATTTGTGAAATCTTCCCCTTCTCCCTCCTTGGAACTAGTAAAGAGTGCTCTTGAGGGTGCAAGGTGAATGCAGGATAGATTTGACAGTGACTCAAATTAGGATGCTTGAGAAGCAGGAGGATGTGTGTGTCCTAGGTTTGACTGGTGCTGGCTGCAGAGTTACTGTACCTGGAACATGATTTGTGGTGACAGGGCAGCCTTCCTGTGTGCAGAGAAGTTCTCTTGGCAAATCAGCATAGAATAGCTTGCCAAAGTCTCTGCTGCAGAATACACGTCAAGAAGAAAGGTCTTTGTACAGCCTTATGGTTACAGGAAAGAGGTGGTGAGAGCAGTGTCCAAGCTTCCTGCAAAAATTTGGAAATGTGTAAAGGTTAAAATGTTACCCTTTACTCATCTCACAGGAGAACAAATTTTATCCACTCATTCTGAGAGGAAGGAAGGAATGATTTGTTTGAAACTGCGGAAATGGTGGAGTTCCCTTACATGTACACAGGTGTTTCCTGGATGGAATGATATATCCATATATTAGTGTATAGTTTTGCATATCTTTGGGCATTCTCTGGTGCTAAATAGGAAAATGAGCATTTCTTGGGCTTGAAGTTGGAGAAATCATGATCACCTCTTCAGCTATAGTGAATGATTTCTGACACTAGCATTATTCATTTTGTTACAAAACCTTTCTTTGTTATTGGCTTAAGGTGGAGCAGGATGCTTTCTATAAGGGTAGCAAATTAGAAGCAAAGAATATTGATGGTTAGTACTTTTGACAAAGCCTTACTTAACCCCTAGAGAATCAGGGTGAATAAACCATTGGAGACATGTTGTAAAATTGACCTGTGCAAAAGTGTAACAAGACAGTATACTGCCACCTCATTTTTGACTACTGGACATTATTACGTGTTGCAGCCATGGTTAGCATTACTTAAATTCCTCAGATGTCCATGCTACCACCACAAGGATATTTCTGCCATTGTTTTCATCCCAAGCCTTAGCATTCCTTGTATGGCTGTTCTTCAGTATAGCAGCATTGTAATTTAGCTTGTGGAAAAATCACTCTGCTTGTGTCTGGTTAGATTTCAGAGGTTAAATTCTCTAATTAGATTTATTCTGTATTCTAACTGCACCCATCCCTGGAGGAAAGGGTGATAGTGCAGTGAGATCTAGCTGAGTGGGAGAGGAAGCCAGAGCCTATTTACATGGGAGGATGGCTTACAGTGTCTCTCAGCTGTTTGTGGAGTGATTTGACAGGTGTGAAAACAAACAGGAAAAAAAAATAGCCAAAATAACTGAAAAGGAGAAAAATGAAGAAAAAATGTGTTTCTTCCAATACTGAAAACAGAAATGAAATTTCTAGTGCTGATTTGGTCTGCAATTGCTATTTGTTTAGTTTCTGGATATTGCTGAGACACACACATTTATGATGGGGAGCTATATTAATGGAAAGCAGCATATCCAGACAGCAGTGTGACAGCCAGGAGGAATTTCCAGCTGCTGCCAAATGTGCTGGTGCACCAGCCAAGTAGCGTGAATTGCTTAGGATGCAGGTTGCGCCTCCTGCCCCAGATGTTCTGACTCCCTCTGTGATTCAGACTGGACTGCACTTTCTAAGTGTTGGTCTTTATACCATCTCCCTCAGCTGGCCTTGTGTGAAGGATTACAGCAGAGGAATGTGAGGCTCCGTGGGAATTTCCTTTTTTAACACCTAAGGGCTTGTCTGACCTGTGTGTTGTTGTTTTGGAGCATTGCCAAGTGCACGGGGGTACTGTGGGCCAGTGCATTGCTGACAGGTAGAATTCCTTTTGCTTAGTTTGAGGATTCTTTCCACAGCCAGTGAAGTTGTGTAAAATGTATTTAACACTGGGTAAGCAAGTCCTTGAGCTAGCTCCTGTATTTTTCCGGTTAATGCAGGACTTTGCAAAGCACAGCTACACTGTCCATCTCTACATCTGGTATGTGTTCTGTATCTTTTTCTGTCCATACAAATTTGAAAAGGATTTTACTAATTGCAGTTCAGTAGTTCAGACCTATTGCATGTTGAGGTCACTCTGATTAAATTCTCAGAATGTGCATTTAGCTTGGTGGTGATGCTTATGAATTTTTTTTTCCATTAAAATTGCTACCTCTCATCTCATCCATGGAAATGCTTTCTCTCTGAAACACAGCTGCATTATGATTTTCTGTGATTAATGTTAATTGATAAATGATAGTTGGAGTCTCTTGTTTCAACCTTATTAGAGATTCCAAATTAAAACTCAGAAGCATGTTCCTGAATGCATGAATAGTAAAAGGAATGAGGAAAAATAGCTTCTGGAAAACATATAAAAGATTGCACAAATGGATAGGTAAAACTCTTAACATTTTTTCAGCACATGGATGATTTTTAGATGAATCACTAAAGTGACTCCTTTTTTAATAGATTCAAGTGATACACTTAACAATATGTATTTCCTGTTCATTGATGTGTAAAAAAACCTTCGTTTCCAGCTTTTGTGAATGTATCTAGGAAGAAGGTAATTTATGCTCCTGCTACACGCAGTTTTGTTGTAACTGAAAGCTGCAACTGCCATGTAAATTCAGGAAACAAAATCTGTTAAGGTTAAAAGCAGTTTACATCTTTGGAGATACAGTAATTTCTAAATTGGGAGAAGTCTAGGTCCTGATTCTGGAGAGCAAATCTCAAAATCATAACACTTTAGTCAGAAGTGGGATCTCTCTGAAGTAGATTTCTCATTGTATTCTATGTTAGCTAATATGTGTAACTTCATTTTGACAGGATGATGTAGCTGATGAGTGTGAGGTACATCTTTTTTCCCAGTCAGATCTTTACATGTTCATTTCCTTAGGAACCTTGTAGTGGGAGTACAGTTGCACCATGATCAATTTGAAGACTTCCAAAATCATATAGCAGTTGTGAGCTATCAATCCCCAATTCATGATTTGTTGTCAGTGCAAGGTCTGCTGGATTAGTGTAAAGGTGTATTTTTACACTGCCTTTATTTAGGAAGGTGCATTTGCACATATATATACTGAAACTCTCCTGGTGCCAGACTCTTCTGTTGATTTAACTTGCTTTAATGCTATCATTCTTTAGAACCCATTTCACAGTTACACATACAGTAAGTGATACTTATACTGAGAAGTGGAAAAGAGTGAGGATTTTTTTCTGTTTATTTAATATGTGTACAGTACACAGAGTTTTGCTAATCTCAGTATCAATCTACGTGCATGTGTCAATTTAAGACGACCATTTTTGCTACATGAACACCTATCACCCTGCATATTGCAGTCTGTTGACCTAAGAGTGTAATTGCGTATAAAAACATCGCATGGCCCTTTCCACTTAATTTTGAGATTTTTACTCCTTTTTAGAAAACATTCTTGCAATAAAAAGGGAGCTTTATCCCAGCCTGTGTGACAGCAATGAGGTTTTCACTTTAATAGGACTGCACTTACTACATGTAATTTAGAACCTAATGCATGTGTTTTTATGAATGTTGACGGTGCTTATGTATTGTAAAATGAGCATTGTGTATTTCAGAGATTGGTAACAGGACTGGTGGGTTTTAAGAATGAAGTGGACTGGTTTCTGTTACCATTTGGTGCAGGAATGTTGCTTATACTTCTTTATGCTTATGCTTTTTGCATCATTTTATATCTGCCTGTTATCTTTTCACTTATTGTAGAATGTCCTTGCAAAAATATTTAAGCCAAATGAAAAGAAGTGTAATGGCCTGTTACACAGATCGGGCTTTAACCAAATTATTGATCTTTGGTTTCTAGATATCTTAATCCTTGAAAGCTATAGAAATTGTACTGAGGTACTAAAAGGCAGAGATCTGAAATTTGTTTGATGTTTAGTATGGAGGCTGAATTATAAAGTAAATGAAAAAAAACATTAACTAGTCAAGGGTTATTCTTTCATTATGTGGCAGGCTGAAATAAACCAGGAAAAAATGTTTTATTAAGGCAGAAAAATCAATATTTTATTATGACTCCCGTCCACATTTGAGTAGAAACAAAAGATTTAAGGTTCCCGGGGTTTGCAGGAAAAAAAATAGGTCTGTGGATACTTTTCCCTCAGGTGTCCTTATTTGACTTTTGTGAGATAGGTGACTCTGGGATCACTCACTTTGCTTTCTTCCTTTTCTCCTGCTGAATGCAGGCTTGTATTTGATCCTAAATGGAGTTGTTTGACAGGAGAGACTGACACAGAGAATCCCCAGGATCATTACACCCTGTCAGTGAGACACTGGCTGGAGAGCAGTCCTTGGTTCACATCTCTGCCCAGAACAATTCAGACAGAGAAACTGTGGCCTTGGTCTTCTCTGTCCCTGGCAGCTGGGTTGGACCGTGTTCATGGGAGGCAGTTGTAACCTTGCCAAGGGACAGCTGGTCCTTCACCCTGTGCTAACACCTTTCTGCCTGCCTCCCTCCTTCGGTTACCTGATCACTTACACCTGCAGGATGACTGCATCCACCAGGGAAGATACTGTGGGAAAAGCAAGAGGGAAGGGGAAGGAAGCTCAGCATAGACCATGGATGAATTTTTATTGGTGTTGAAGAAGGTGGAAAATCTGTGAGGTGAGCAGTGCTTCCTGTTCTCCCTGTGAAGCAGCGGACACGTTTTTCAGAAACGAATTTTGATCTGATTTTACTTTAAAACATTACAACCTTCACAGCAATGGAGTTGCTGGTAGAAAAATCATGTCCGGAAGACCACTCAGAATATGGAATTAAAGGGCATAGGTGTGAAAGACTAATAAAAATTATTGGGCTGTGAGGATGTGGGCTTGTGATGAAGGGAAGAAATGGGTATATGTAGCAAGTGAACAAGGAGGAGGTGGGCGATACAGAATTATGGAGTAATGTTACACTGTTTTAGTAATGCTTTAATACAGTTTTAGTAATGTCTTTCATGTCCCTAAAATTTATCAAATTACCGTGCCATTTAGAAAATGAGTCAGGCTTCATTTCTTTGGTCTAATCTGCCCGAATGCAAAAGTGCAGTGTTAGTTAAATTAGTGCAACCTCTGTGTAAGTCCTGGGATCTGTGCACAGACAGCTGAAATGAGGCAGACTGAAGATAGCTGAGCTTCCAAAAATAAAATGAGGAAGCCAAAATTCTGCCTCTGCACTTCTCTTAGCAGTAAGGGGTTTTTTTCCCCATCTTTCAAATGTCATAGTCTTTGTCTCTTCTGACATTCCTCACTCTCCTCTTTGTAAGCTCACTGTCATTTACAAAACTTATTTTCCCTTATGTTTCCCCTAGTCCTCTTCTTTTCTGAAGTGTTATTGTAGGATTCTTAGCTGTAACCTTTCTTGCTAACTCTGCTGTTTTTTTGCCTGCTGACTTGGGATTGATGACTGTGCTTCTGATGCTTACCCTTCAATTTCTACAAACCTATCTGCCACCACTCAGAAGTACCCTGGAATGTCTGGAGCTGAAACCTGAATGAACAGTGCTTAGCCTGTTTGCTTAGGGTGGCCATAAAGAGAGCACTGCTGGTGGATATTATTTGAGAAATGCTGTCTTTCATTGTGAAAAACCTCTAAGAAATGATGTGTGTGAACCAGAAATGCAGTAGCATAATTTTCCATGTCTTGCTTCTTCATTTGTTTATATATTTAAAATTATATTTAAATTTAAAATTCATTCTCGAAACTTTTTTCCTCATTACTATTGTTTAGATTCCAGTGTGCTTAAGAGGCAAGGCCATGTAGTTCAAAAGTTATTTCCTTGTCTCACAAGATTTTTTAATTTGAAAGAGTATCATATGATAGTACTTACAGTAGAACTTTGAGGGGTTTTGCTCTCTTATTTGAGGTGGAATAAGATTTTGCTGTACAAAATTGGCTTCTTTGGGACAGCTGAGTAGTTACCATTTGTAGAAGTATGCAGTTTACACATCTGTATATTTACTAAGAGAGAGTGAAGCAGTATACAGAATTTGGCAGCTGCCTAATGCTGGTTACAACTCATTCTGCAAATAGTTGGTTTATGTACTTTCAGGCAAAAAATGTAGTCGTTTTTCACCTGGTTAAATCAACAGGGTATTAACTTTCTTTACTAGTATGGATTTTCTTTATCAATATTGATTTTGGGGAGATAAACCTCTTACCTTATTTGCTTATGGAAAAGGCAAAGCAGCACATATTGACTCATTCCTTCATTCCAACTGCAGCTGTAATTTGGTAGTGAAGTTTGCAAGACTAAATGAGCTGTTTGAACTTTGAGCTGTCTCAGCAAGATTCAGCAGACTCAGGTTTTAGAAGAAAGAAGGTACTGGAGATTTCAATGTACTTTACTGTACAAGGAGTAAATTTACTTGGAGATCAACACAGACACGTACACACACTCTTATTTTTAACAATGACCACATTTTATTCTAAAAGTTATCATGTTTGTGGGTTTTGGTGTTTGACTGTCAGTGAAAACCTTGTATCCTTTGTTTATCCTTCTGTAATATCACTGTGTGTAAGATGGGTGTGTGATAGCACCTGCGCCTTAGAGAACACCTACAAACCACCACAGTATTTGTATGAAAAACATTTGAGAGGTCTTTAAATGGATAAGGATTTTACAGTGTAGTTCTAAAAACAGAATTTAGAGGTTTGAGTGTTGTGTTTCTGTTGGTTTTGTTTGTTTCTTTTATATTTTTAACGTTTTGCTTCCTGAAGCATTCTTTAAAACTGTGATAAAGTGTGCTGCTCTGACATTGCACAGTTATTTCTAGGTGGGTTTTCTTGGTAATAGTTTTTCTTGGAGGCTCTTTGGTGCTTGCCAAGTTTATTCCAAAACTGATTTCAGTTGTAAAATGTGAAACCTTTTTTTGTGGCTGAAAATTGCTGGATTATCTTGTTTGATTATAATACGAGCTCTAGTGTTTGGTAAACTGTGTGAGCTAACTGCATTAAAGCAGGTAGAGAGAGGCAGACAGGCTGTTGGCACGGGCTCCCTATGGACAAGACTTTTGGGAGTTGCTCTTCCTGTTCCTCTTCAGTGCTGGGTAAAGTGCTGAAGAGGCTCAAACAAAGTAACACCTTCCCAGGTTCTGCAATGCCGTTCACACAATCTAATTCTAGTGATTGAAATGCCAAGTGTTTTTATACAGTCTTACTGACATCATTAGTGATGTCAGCAAGAAATTATGTTGATGGTTTGAAATTGTGTTGGTGCCACTTACCTGCAGGAAAACAAGGCCTTTTTATACCTTATTTGGGTTTGTTTGAAGGAGTAATGTAATTCTAGTAGTGATACAATGGCAGTTTTTAATGTTTCCTGAAACCAATACTGTTAAAAACAAATACTGTGTTTTATATCTAAAGAGAGAACATGTGTACATTGTAAGTGGTACTGGTACAATGAAGTGTTAATTTCAGCTATTTTACTTGGGGTGACCTCTGCTGTCGTTTAGCTCATGCCTGAAGCACTTATGGAGCAGTTTTGAAATTTTTTTAAGTGTGCTATTATAATAGAGAAGTAGCATTGGAAGTATTAAATGATTGTGAACGTAGTGTCAGAGGATTAAAGCCTAAAGCTCATTTTCCCTGTACAGCTATAACAGTACTTTATTCTGGTCAGTATTATGCCATGGATAGTGATACCACAATCCTCAATGACTGTGAATCAAGTCAAGCAGAGAAAATATGGTGTTGAAGAGACTGATAACTGCAATATCTCTGTTTGCAAACTGCTTTGAAATTCTATTGATGGCATGACTTGCAGCATCAGACTTCAGGTCTCTTGATGTAAATCCTTCTGTTTAAAAACCCCCAGGGAAGAGGTATACCTGTGCCAAGTAGAGTTAATTTGTTCAGAGTTTTGAAAGTAGGGCAGTTTTTCTAATGGTACTACTTCCAAGAGCTGTTCTGGTGTTGATTTATCTTTCATGTATGCGAGATACTGCTTTTGAGAAGTTCTTTAGAGTTTAAAAAGATGAGTTTTTCTAACACAGATTGCTGATCAAGTATATGGAGGGAGATGGCAAAAGGTAATACTAGCAGTAATAAGTTTTAGAATCTTGCAGTAAGCTAAAGCTTCATTCACATTTTTTCATGATTGACCAGGCAGCTTAGAAAAAATTTCTGTGTAGAGTTGAGTGGGTAGTTACAAGCAGTTAGGCTATTGTAGTATGTGTGTTAAGCTCCCTAGATTCCTGCAATTAAGCCTTCAACATTCAGGTGTAGTCAGGTTCTTGAAACTCTGATATTAGCCCTCATTGATTATATGGGACAAGTGTATTTATGAAATTGGCATCAGATGTCCATGGGTGACCTGACTTCCCATGCACAGGATCTCTGTGGATCCATGTGGAGGAAGAATATAATCTGCAGATGTGCAGGGGTCAGCAGTCATGTATTACATTTAAAAAGATATATCAGCGGCACAGCGTGTTCCTGAGGTTTCAGTGAGTGCATTTCATGTGCAGATCATTATGCCCATTATTCTCCTTCCAGAGACAGGGAAGGTGAAGCACAGAGACATTACCTGCCTGAAGATGCAAGCGAGTCCACTGGCTGGACTCCATATCTCATAAACCTCTTGTCTGTCTCATGTCCACAGAACCAAAATAAGACATTTTTATTGAATAATTTTCTTTAAAATCTCTGGGAGGGCTTCTCTGTTGGTATAGGCACTGTTTCAAAATGCTTTTAGATGTTTTTAGGCATTAAAATTGTCTGCATTCAGAGAAAAGTGGAAAAACCCCAGACCCTTTTTTTTCTTCATGTAATGAGAAAAGCATTCATACCTAGATGCAAAATTCCATCCCAGAGTACATTTTTCAGCTCAATTATTAACCCCTGGATAAGAATTCATAATGAAAGTGCTGTCAGTTCTTTAATTACAGTGTTTATAATAGAACCTGTAATAATAAGGCAGCACCCAAGTTTTTGAGCTGCTGTTTCAGCTGTCGAACCTAGACTCACAAAAATCCCTTTCTGAGTGGAAATGTGGTGTAATGCTATTCAGAGGGGACTTACATCTGCTCTTTTCAATGAGCACATCAGCTAATGTCTTCCTATCATTACACATACAGAAAAATTATGTCTTAGTGCATTTGCTGTTACTTCTGCTTCTTTAAAACAAAAAAAGAATTTCATTCTTAGTCTAGATAAAAACCACTGTTGTTCATGGTGATTGAGGAAGTATTAGCACCGTTAAGAATGATAATTATTCTTTTTTTTTTCTAAAAATATCTATACAGCAAACTTTACTTTGAAGCACTGGCGTTTCATTTATGCATAGGTTACAGTGGCAAAAGCTTCCTAGCAATGCTTGCCCATACAGAGTGGAGGATGATACACCAATGACCCAATTTATCGAGAACTACCCATTTTCCATTCTGCTTCATCAGAACAAAAACACTTTGTTTACCTCAGATTCCAGGGAACAGTTCATGAAGCTTAACTTGAGAACAAGAGCCATGAACTGGCATTGAATGTCCACTGCTGATAGTTCATCTGTGGAAGAAATCCTTTCCTAGGTGAGTGGCCATCCAGAAGTGAGCACTGGGTCACACGGTAGGTAGGTGGGTGAACCACGGTTGAGTCTCCAGGAATGAGTTATATTTGGAGTTTTTTTCTGGCTCATGAACATGTTTCCAGTACAATACCTGAAAATTAGCATAGCTGTTTCTACTTTACATTTGTTAGCGCTTAAAAACGCATTAATGAACAACTGGTACTTTTATATATGATTGTTAGCTGTTCTGTTTCTAAAAGTATTTAATGTTTGGCTAGTCACAAAACCTCAGTTGTCATTGTCCATCTCAGAGTTGATTTAATTGGGCTTTACCTGTCAGACTCATCTGCAACGTGACTTTCAGAGTAGGAAAAAGATAAAAAAAGACTGCTCCTAAAAACAAACTTCTTTCTTTGTCTGTGATTAAAAAAAAAAAAGTACTTTCAATATGGTATGAAAAAATACCGTTTTAGAACAATTTCGTGTGGTAAAGGAATTTGAGATAAGTCTTGATAGTTGTTTGTGTGTGTTCAAGGAGGTAATTCTCTTAAAAATAACAGGTTTTCAAAACATTCTTCAGCTGGTCATATTTGATCACTTTGCTACTGAGACATATTCTGTGCTTCAGTAACACTTGGGGTAAATGATCATATAAAATTAACTTCAGCTTTACTTTTCAAGTATTGTAGTGTCAGGAAAAATAAAGAAGTCTTGACCAATACTTAAAAAAATGGTTTTATTTGTTAATCAGTAATGATGAGATTTTAATTGACATGACTTCATTAGTAAAAAAAAAATAAAAATTCTATTGATTTGTTGAAGGTAAGCAGCTAAATGCTACCTGAAACAATTTCTTCAGCTATCTTGGAGGGGAAAGGAACTCATTGGTTTTTGCAGGTGAATAATAAACATGGCTCTAATGGTGCATGATACAGTCTCCTTTTCTTTATGTTATAAAGTGAGAAAAAGGCCACGGTCTGGTTTTGATGGTACCACCTGTCCTCTGCTGCTAGCATTCGTTTGGGAGGAATAATGACTGGAAAATGCTTCATAAAGGTGCAAGGCCTGAAGTCGGGTTGCGTTCTCATAGACAGCTGCTACTTCAGGTCAGGTCCTTGAGGAGCCCTCTGAAGGATCCGCAGGCTGCCTTTGACTCGCATCCATATTTATGCTGTTATAAAAACCAGGGGGGAAGCTGTGGTTACCCTGGAATCTGGCCCAGGGGCACAGTATGCAGCTCCTTGTTGCTAAGTTAAATAACAGTGTTGGTTTTTAGGTGCTAGGGGCTGTGGGTGCCTGCGCAATTTGATAGCAGTCAGTCATTTCTAGGACTTTGATACCAGTGCCACCAAAATAGCAGTTCAGAAAGAAACATAAAAGTGAAACCTGTGCTGTGCCCTACAACCACTAACAGACAAGTTCTGTGCAGTTTTCTTACTGTTTCTGTGTTTGTCCTGTACTGATGGTTGTGATGGTTGGTATTTGCAGCTTACTGATCAATCCAGCATTATACAGTGATGTTGCAGAAACCCATTTCTTCTGTCGCCTATTCAGCAGACAAGCCATTGTAGTCATGGATAATGAACATTTGTGTTTCAGGTGGAGTCCAGTAAAGCCTGGCCACAAAACAAAGCTTCCCCAGATTTTGAAGTGGCAGTGATATAACAACACATTAACATTAAATGAAGTGGGTAGATGGGCAAGCAAGATGTAATTTGGTATAAGCTGTCTTTCCTTGTATAATGTAGTATGAGTTGTGTGCTCTGTTTTTGTGGGACCTGTTGTGCCTTGGCCAGTTCTGATTGCAAGGTGTGTGCTGTGTTTACAGGTGCAGCTTCACAGGACCCTTGCAGCTGAATCCCATCAGGTTGATGTCATTTCAGCTGATGTGAAATGTCACCTGCTTGTGACTCAGCTGTGGCCGTCCTTTGCTGGGAGCATTGTAGCTCTTCACGTCTTTATGCCATCATTGCACCTGGCCTGTTATGCTCAGATGTTTGTCAGGACAATAAATGTTTCCTCCTTCCTCATCATGGGAAGGAGGAAATATATTCTAAGAAGTTGAGTTGACTGTTCAATGACCAAATCAATTAAACACTTTCCATTTGGCTTTTCCCATGCAGTTTAAAGTGAGATTTTTAGAATATGAGCTTGTTTTTAGGATTTTGTTTCTCTCCAGTATTTGTCTCCCTAAATAAAGACACGAAGTAATTAATGTAGCCCTAAAGAGAGCATTAGGGAATTGTTTCCAGCTACTCTTCTAGATTTTGCTTTAGAAATCCTTCCTCTTAGGTGTTGTATACTCCTGTATAGCTTATTCCTAAATGGCGGAATGACTCAAGTAAGTATTCCTGGCCGACCTTACAAGCCTTTTCTTCTCTCATTCAACATTGCCTCTTACTTGTGTCTGGCAACTGTAACTTTTGAAACTGTTAAATGATCTTAGTTGTGTAAAAAGATTGAGAAGACATTTTATAAAATCTAACTCTCTCACTTTATCTTCCTTATGTATTTCAGCACTCCTGTTCACAGCACTGAGATTTGATTTTCTCATAAGCTCCAGAGGAGTGGTAAAAGCATGACATAATGCTATGTTACACTGCTGTCATCTGTACACAGTCCACATTGCCCTGGAATTTGTGTCTCAAAGTTTTGCTTTTGCCTCGCTACAGCATATTCTGCATTTACTGCTTTTCCAGAAGCTCACTGCACTGCCTGATATTCTCAGTTTTGGAAATTGCAGAGGGAAACCTGTGTTTGTGCTCTTCAGTCAGTTCTTCTATCATTTCCTTTTGTCAGAGCTTGAGGATTACAGCTGTCACTTTGGCTATTCATTTGGGAAGCTTTTGGACATCTTGTTGATGTTACAGGTAGGAGTATCCCTGGGCACGGTGTGAGAGAGTTCTGCTGGAGCCATGACAGGTGTCAGGGCCCGACCAGGGGCATGCAGGTATGTGCCTTGTGCTGATGTCCCCAGCTTGGAAACTTTACTCAACATGAGCTACTATCCTAAAGAGAATAAGGCCAGAGTAGGAGTTGTGGGAACAGAGAGTAAAGAAATACATGGATTCACCTCTTCTTTCAGACAAGTTCATCCTTTCACAACAGCTTTAGTGATTGCAGATGACAACTATGACTGGGGTGGTCAGGAGCAGAGTTAGCACTGGATGATTTGCTCTTTCCATGTAACTTGAGCTGGTCTGGATTAAAGAACAGATTAGTGCATTGCAAGTACATATATGTACATCTAATAGCTTAAAATTAGCTGCAGTAAGGTTGGCATTATGCTTCTGGATTTTTTTTGCCAGTATCTTTGGTGCGGATATTCTCAGGGATCCTTTGTTTTTTGTGGACTGCAAGTTTAATCTTGGGTTGTACTGTGCTATCTGTAGTACTTTTTTTCTATTAAATAACTATAATTATATTTTCAATACTATCTGAATTGTCTGTCCATTCCTGTCTCCTGTGAATCTTAAGTAGTACCTTTATAGTTTGGATTCACCTCTATTTTTAGTTACTCTGTGCCTAAACCTCACTTTCCTTGTATTTTCTGTTTTTGTTCCTAATATTCAGCCATTTTCCTGATCAAAGTTTAAAGACTGAGTCATTAGATGTTTTCTCCATTTCATGGGTGTGTCAGCATTTTGTTTGTAATTCTCTTCAGATCCTCCTTGTAAGTGGAGACTCTTAAAGCTGCAGTTAGAATCCACAGAGATGAGACCATAATGATTAGTTTAGCCTATTGACCTGAGTATTGCAAATATTTCCTTGTGTATGGTATTCTCAATTCAGCCAGGAGTGAGTGTGTGAAAGTGCCTTGTGCACTGCACGCCTTGCCTTCTAAGTATTTGTGTAAGAATGCAAAGAACTTTAAACAGGCACATCAGCATTTGAGCTTTGATCTGTTAATGACTTCCTCATTCAATAAAGTCTGGAATGCCAAATCCCTGTGCCTGGCAAATTCAGTCTGGTAATTTGTTAAAGCTCAATAATAAGAAAACGTAATGCATTTTGCAATTCATTGGAAGAATGTCAGAAAAACAGAAGTCCTAGTAAAAGGAGCAATAAGGTGCTGAATATCCCTTTTATCTGCTGAAAGCAGATGAAAGACAGTAGGACTAATCCATACTGTCCAATATTTCCATTCTCTTTTGTGTCAAATTAGGCAATTTATCTGCTCAAATACACATGGGAGTGAGTGGGTGGTGGTCCAGAACTGGAATAATAAGTTTAAGTAAATACAAAGTTTTTTACACTTACTTATACATTTTAAATTGGTTAATCTAACAGAAATTAATTAGAAGGTTTTTGATGGGCTTATCTTACTTACAGAGATTGTTGTAGACTTCCAGAACAGATTGTAATTCTGATGCTGTCACCTGGAGACTCTTTAAAGGAAATAATTACTGAAACAAAGATAATTTTGAAAATACTTATTTTCTCTAGAGTTTAGCCTTACTGGGGTGAGAGATATTCTTCACTTCTGAACTATTTGATCTGTTGAGTGACTTTCTGTCCCAGCTACATATATAGAAAATAAGAAAATACAGATACATACTATAGAACAGTTGAAAACAGGGCCATGAAAACATGTGCCCTAATCCTAATGAATGGTGAATGGACTGAGAGCAACCCTGAAAGGAAAGATTTTGGGATACTGGTTCATGAGAGGTTGGACATGACCTGTCAGTATGTGCTTGCAGTCCAGTTGTATCCTAGACTTCATCACAAGCAGCGTAACCAGCAGGGTGAGGTAGAGGATTCTGCCCTTCTCCTCTGGTGAGATCCCACCTCCAGTGCTGCGTCAGCTCTGGGGCCTCAAACACCAGAAAGATCTGGTCCTGTTAAAACATGTCCAAAGGAGGCCACAAAGATCCTCAGAGGACCAGAGCACCTCTACTATTCAGGCTGAGCGAGCTGGGGTGGTTCAGGCTGGAGAAGAGAAGGCTCTGGCGAGATGATATAGCACCTTCCAGTATCTTACAAGGGGTAAAAGACTGAAAGAGAAAAGTCTTAGACAAACTGAAGGAGAATAGTCTTAGATATTAGGAAGAAATTCTTCAATGTGAAGATTGTGAGGCACTGCAGCAAGTTGTCTGGAGCAGTTGTGGATGCCCTGTCCCTGGAAAGGTTCAAAGCCAGGCTGGCTGGGGCTCTGAGCAACCTAGTCTAGTAGAAGGTGTCCTGGTCCATGACACGGCCTTGGAACTAGATGACATATAAGGTCTCCTTTAACCTATTCTATGGCTTTATGAATAGCAGAGCAACTTATATGTGGTTAGTGAAAGATGATGAACAATGCAAGTGCTTCCAAATAAAGTGCTGTATTCCCTTAGACAGCAGTTCTGTTACAATTGCACCATATGTTCTCCTCAAGCAGCAGATGTACAGTCTAACATTTAGCAATGGAACTTTCCCATTTGAACGTTTGGGATAATACTAAAATAATGAATAATTAATCTTTGGCATTTCTAAGGCAGTTTTCTTTTGTTGCTATTTGTTTCAGGTCTTGTCACTTAAAGATTTTAGAGCTCTTATGTAGATGTTTACTTATATCTCTTCAATAGCCATGAAAGCATTATCCATTTTAATGCTTGGATGACTGGGTGGCTTCCCCAAGATCACACAAAGCAGCACAGAAATGCAGGGGACATCATTGGTGTCTTGAAGACTGATGTTTCTGTCAAGACAGCCACAGCTGCAGGGTTATTGGGGAGCAGCCAAGGGCATGGCATCTGATAAATGACAAAGTGCCACCTTGAAGGCAGTGCTCAAAGATGTTGTCTCCTTACTCTCTTTACCCCTTTTGAATACTTTCTACTTCATTAATAAAGGGAATTACATAAACTGAATGTTAATTCTAGTATTCTCTACTGATAGAAGGAGCTTGCTTGCTAATACTGTGCAAGGTAGGTATAAAGTTATGTCAGACCAGGGTACAAGATAATTAAACCAGGTGAAAATATCAAGTTTCCACTGCAAGTTTTGATAGATCAGCTTATGTTTTAAGTAGAGTATAATCTGAATTAAAAGTTCACTAAAATCAGCCTTGCTTTGGGAAGTGGAAGGGGATTGACTGGCTGTAATAGGATATATTTTTAAAAGTGGCAGTTAAAATTGTTCCTGTCTGGTTGTGTTCTTTTAGAGGGATCTTGTATTGTTTGTTGTGAGCAGTGTGTTAACCTTTATAGCCTCCTGAGGAATATATTGATTTACTTCCTTCTTTCAATTCAGCCTTACAGTTCTCTGGAAAAATATCCAATATGAGTATGTGTAGAAATGTGTATAATATTTCCTTCATTGGAAAACTGATGATCTTGTAACCTTCTTGCATTGCCCTTTGCTAGAGAGACATGTAGTCTTATGGGACTTTGGTTCTTAAGTTCTTGAAAATAGAAAATAGCAAAGCTGTAAGGAAAGCAAAAAACTCTGTTTTTATTGACAATTTTTAACTGTAAAAGCTTTTTTGGCAGTTTTGTCAAGTATGAAACTTGATCTGTTTCCTACAAAGTGCTACTGTCTTTTTCTACAGTTTATTTGAAGTTTGTTAGAAGATCATGGCGTGTTTTTTTTAATTTTTATTTTATCCCCCTTTAATTCTGTTTAAGCCAATCAATAATTGTCAGATCTTTTCTTTGTAGTAATTATGCAGGCTGGTGTTTGATCTCCATCCCTTATCTAATTGAGGATGAGTCAAGGCTGAAGACTCATTTCTTTGTTGAGCACAAAGTTATAAAGAGTGCAGAAAATGGGGCAAATGGAAGGTGTTTTGTATACAGACAAAATTGTAATAGATTTATTTGTTGCCTCTTTAATTATTTTGCCTTATCGAGTCACTGCATTATTTGAAATGTCTTCTGGGGGTAAAATACAAGAAAAAAATTGTTTTTTTCAGTTGTATTTCTTAATGATCTGGATGAGTGATCAAAACAGAGTAAGTTAGTTACATTAATAGTCTGCACTTTCCTGGGATATGAACTGTAGTTCTGGTGGTGAAGCCTAGGTATTATTTTCTCTGTGAAGACAGTCATTAAGTTTAGCATTCAGCACATATTATCAGTTGGGCTTGCTCTTGCTTTTTCTAATGGAGCTGAAGGAGCAGCCACTCGAAGTCACTCTCAGTTTGTTGTAGTTCCTGACACCATTCCAGATCTTTTTTAAAGGAAAATGCTGTTAGCTTTTTTTGCCCTAGACCCTCCTGAAAATGCCTCTAGGAATGTTGACCTCATTTTTGAGTTGGCTAGTTATAAGATTCACCAAAGTTAAGGGATTTTTTTTCTTCACTGCCTCTGTTTTTGTACAGTTTTCTACAGCTGCATTCATTGAATGATAATTTTTTATTTCTGGAAAGATTGAGTTTTCTTTTCCCTTGTCCAACCTCTCTGATGCTCCTCAAGGGATTGAAAGTGCAAGAAATATATAAGCAATGTGCTACTAAGCTGACTTTCTGTTAGATGCAAATGTGAAATCCTGGCCCTGCGGAGGTTTAAGTCTGACTGTTACTAGAAAAAAATGCAGTGTAATGAAGATTTTTTGTTAAAAATGAAGGTTTTGTGAGGGTGAGAAAGTTGCTCTGTCATTAGCTTTCTCCCTGCTGCGGGCACATGGTGTGAGTCTTGGGGTTGTCCTGTGCAGGCCAGTACCCATGGACCCCTGATCCTTGTGGATTCTTTCAAACTTAGGATATTGCATGACTTTATGACTGGCATCTGTTGACTTTTGCCTTGTTCTATGTTTTTGTAGATCAATCAGCTGTGGCTCTGAAACAGATCTCTTTTTCTTCTATGTCTTTTCTTCTGAGTCTAAATTACTTTATTTAATGAAAAAGTGAAGCTTCCATGCTTCAGATTTGAAGATTATTAGCTCTCTTATAGGTATGAAACCGCTTCTTTTAAAAGCCATTTATTGAAGAAATGGAGTCCCACCTTCTCAGCAGGAGTAGCCAGCGTTCATATGCTTGAGTACTTTGCTTTCCTTTTTAGCACAATATGCTTTCCAAAACTCAAAACAGTTTCTTTGGCAGTATTTTTTCATTTGTAGTATAGCTGGCCTCAGATCCTCTGTGTTCCTGACTCCAAATCCTTAGCTGCTGACCTCAGGGCACTCCTGGTACTTTCTGCCAGGGGCTCCAGGAAGGTTGGTTCTCCCTGGCTGTTGTGTGTGTTTTTTTACATCTTGTCCTGTCTAGACTGGTCAGAGGGCTGCTGCAAGAACTATCACCTGTTTGATTTGTTTGAAGGATTGTTGGTGCTCAGAGCCTCATGTGAAATTGTTTTTCTGGGTCACTTGATAGAGCTGGCAATCAGACAGTCATTTGGAAGGTGTATTCTCCAGAAGCCTGCAATGCCTGAGAAAGCTTGTATGTGTTTCTTACTGATGGATGGGTATGCAGGTGTCATTTTGTGTTGATCACACCCATTGGGATCTAATGAACTCTGACTTACCATTTTATTCCTGTGCAGGTCCCTTGACCTTACTTTGTTTAATGGCAAAACCAGCTTTCAGAAAGATTTGAAATATTTTTTTTCTGTTTCTCAGAAACTTCTTATGCTACATTGCCCCACATGAAGGTGTCATCAATTTACTGCAGATGTTCCTGAGCTTCTCCTTTTTCCACTGCAGCTTGAACCTGTCCGTTGTAGATGGTAGAGCTTTGTCCCTCTGCCGGGGGTGAGGGATTCTGTGTACAGTGGGCACCCCTCCAAGTGCAAATGAGCTCTATTGCCAAAGGGATTGAGAAGAACACGTTAGTGGTACCAGTTTTGATACTCCACTGAGCTGCCTTTGACTCCAGTTTGTGTCTGGTATAGCAGCAGGTTGATTTCAGTCATGCCACAATAATCTACTGTTGATTGCCATTCTCCATTAGACTTTCCCACTGGCCATATGGGGCTGTTAAAGGGTGAGAAGTTCCTACTAACTACTCTTTGGTGATCTAATTGGTGACTCAGTTTATGGGTGAGAAGCATGGAGTCTTGGTAGATGTGACATTGCTGCTGATGCACTGTTACGACAGTGATCAGTACCTGTGGTCCTTCAGCATTCAGTAATGCTGTGAGAGGAGGGTCTTCGAGAGACTGGGCAAGATGGACAGCTGTTTAATTTCCTTTGTCTCCAGAACAGCTATACAACAAGCCCACTGCATAGTTCAATGCCGTCAGGATATCTTGGCACTGATATCTGCTAGAGCCTTGTACTCCTGTGCTTCTGGTGTTCCAAGCCACTGGATTCACACAGTCCATTAAATCCAGTTGTCCCTCATATCCTCCTGGCTGGAGGCAGGACCCCTCTAATACTCATTGTAGGATGCTTTGCTTATATCTTGTAAAAATGGGGTAGAATTTCTTTCCATAGGATCAAGAGTCAGGTCAGCTTTACCTTTCTGCCTGAGAAATTGCCCACTGCAGACTGGAGCAGCAGCAATTTTCCTGAAGGAACTACCATTTGTGATTGTTTTTCCCTGCAATTCATGTACCTTTGTCTCTAGGGTTGAGAGAGATTTTCCATCCCAGTTCCTCACATCTTCTCTGTGGTCTCACAGGTAGAACCACAGGGTACCCTGTGGTTATAACTTCTGTATCCTCTGTCTTGAGCAGAAGTTGGATGAGTTTTCCCTGTCCACAGTGGAAGGTCTCAGTGATGGGTTTCCACATCCCTGTGTTGATTTGTAGTAATACTTGGCTAGAATTTGGTCAGAGACACTGTTATAGTACCTGTGACCTTGCCTGCAGTGTCCTGCCCCCTTACCCCAAGTCTTGCTGGAGCTGTGAATGCATGTCAGGTAGAAAAATGTCTCTTTCTCTTCCAAGTCTTTCCATGTTTTGTCTATGGAGAATGTCTCCCTGCAGGTAGCAGTGGCACAGGTGCCTTAGGTACCTCTTTGTCAAGTCATGGTTTTCCTAAAGCCAGTATGTAGCTCTATAGTTCTTGCAGGAGCAATCATCCTGGCAGCATGTTCCTGGAGTAGCTGAGGGTGTGTGGCCCATCTCATGGAAGACACAAGGAAGGGAGCAAAATGCAAGGGGCAGCGTGGCCTCAAGGGGCTGAGACCTCTCTGTCAGGGCTTGACCTCTCTTGAACAAACTATCCTGGCTGGGATGTCCCACGTGGAAAAGGTTTCAGGCAGGCTGTGTCTTGTTCCCCTTGTTTATCAGCCTGTCCTGGTTTCCTCTGCAGCAGCTGGGACCCACCTCTGCCTTCTGGGATTGGGCAAAGGGCTGGGGAGGAGGCCAATGATCCTGGCCGATGATGGTGCCTGCCCAAGCTTTTCTTCCATGTGGGCTCTCAGCCCTTGCCCTGCAGGTTGTTGGCCCAAGGCCGTGTTGGGTCCTGGCTCGCAGCCGCCTGGCACCGCCCCACCTGGCTGAGCCCCATCGCTCAGCGCTCTTGGGTGTCTCCTGGCTTTCCTGCCGAGGCACAGATGAGCCCAGCCCGGCCGAGCTGCTCCAGCTGGCCACCTTCCAGGACCTGCCAGGACCTACGGGTGACAGCCAGGAGCAGGACTGGCACCCTGTGCCCGGGCCTTGCCGCTGCAGGTCCTGGCAGGGCACATCCTACGTGAGTGTGGCCCAGGCGGGACGGCTGAAAAGGCCAAAGCTGCTGGGAAAGAGAGTGGCCGTGAGGAGGGCTGTCTGTCTTACCTGACTTGTGCATGTTGTACCTGTCCATTTTACCTGACTTCTGCTGTGAAGAGCTCAGAGTTCTGAGTCAAGGATGAGATAAGAGCACAAAAGCAGTCAGCTGGAGTCTGGACGTAAGAAAAGTCTGCCCCAATACTTTAAATCAGAGATAAATCTAAGAGAGAAAGTGAGCCTGACCATAGGGATCTGGAGAATATATTTATTTATTCTTTCAGCAGGATGAAGAATTGTGTATATGTTTATGCCATGTACGTTATAAAGGGAAAGTAACTTGTGAGGCTGCTGTCTTTACTAAAGTGACACCTATTTTTCAGCTGGCTGTGTCTTCTGAAATTGTTTGTGATAGGATCCAAAAAAGAGAGTCAAAGAGAATGTGTCGTAATATTTTGCAGAAGAACCTATGGCTCACAGCCAAAAAATGTTGTAACCCTTGACATAATTATTAGAGCAGTAAGGACCTTAAGAGGTAATAGAGAGTGCAATCTCTGCCCTTCTTGATGGGAATTTACAACTAAAGCAGAGATGTTAATTTCATTGATTTCGTTAAGGGAAAAGTAATGCGCCCATAGTGTAATTTTCCGTATGGGATGGAAATTAAAGAACTCCATCCACTTTGCAACTGGTTGAAGACAGAGGGAGACACAGGTAGGATATATGATCTTTCAAAAACATTAATAAAAATTTAAAATTTCATACATGTGAAACAACTACAGTAATTTTTTAAAATTTATTTGATAATTGGGCATTAAATAAGCAATGTAGAACCAATTTCTACTGACTTTTATCAGAGGTTTATGTAAGGTGTAATCCCTATTTTTAAGGCTAGTTTAGAACAATACTACCAAACTATACTATCACAAAGTAAATAGTTTCTATACTGTTCTTTAAATTTCATCCTTCAGCTCTACTTGTTCAGATTTGTTTTGTATTTGAATTGGAAGCTTATCGAAGTATTTACCATATTTTCTTAAATGTGGGTGTAATTAAATAAATAGGGTGAGTGAGACAGGACCTACGAGCATTGATCTAATCAAAGTAATACATGGCTTTTGAAATAAGAAGCTTTTTTGTTTAATACAAGTTATTTTTATTACCAGTTGAAGTAGAAAAACTGTCTTGAAGCTTCTTATAGCAGTATTTTCTTTTTGAGAAGATTTTTTTACTATTTTTACTCTAAGTTGCACTGTCTGGTCGCTGTCAGATGCTGGAAGATTATTTTCTCGTTTCTTAGGCATCTCCTGCATGTGGTACTTGTCTTTGTGACATATGTTCTTGACAGAAGAAAATGAGGGAGATTTACTGTTGTCATCATCTGCCATCACTGAACATGAAGACATTGAGTGTAACACTCTGGGAAATCATCTCAAAAAGCTTATGCATCTTTTTGCTGTTTTCTGTGTAACCTGTAGTCAGACACAGTAGATTTTTAGAAGTCCTCTTCATCCTTTTGCACAGAGTTCCGATTTTTACAAAAGATCTCAGGAAGAGTGACTAGTTAAGATTGCTGTGCGTCAAATATTTTGGAATATCTCATCTAAGCTGGTGGATGGCATGGTGTTGTCACAATTTCTTGTGACACTTCTAAAGACAATACTTCTAAAGTTCTAGAACTTTCATGCAAAATATATCCTGCTCTGCTAAAGCAGGTTGGTTTGATGGCTATCAATCTGGCAGTTTACTGTCCAGGAGCAGACCTCTCCTTTATTATTTCTGATTATATCCCCTCTGTGGACTTTAACTCCATCTCTCTGTGTCACGTTAGTGTTTTTACAGTGCGCAGAGAGAGTCTGCAAGTCGGATGCTTCCTTAAAGGTGACATTTAAAAGTGCAAAGTGACTGCCTGTTGTCTAACAAGTGCTGCCAGATTGAGTATTAATATACTCGCCATCCTGGTGAGACTTCTAGACAGTGTGTGCTATCTTTATATTGGTTGTCTGTATATGCCATCTATGTATATCCTCACAAGAATAACAAGTAGATGTGCTCTACCAAGGTTCAGAATATGCTTTAAGTTTTTGAAATAAGATTGCTTAATGTTTCTCCTGATGTTGGAATTTATGTGATACTGGTCTTTTCAATTTTGGTTGCAGTTCTCATCTCACAGAACATTCCCTGTTAATGTGTTTAAGAAGTAACAGAGTGTTTTGGTTAGGTAATTTTGTCTTTTTTTAATTTTTTTTCCTAAAGAAGAATAATCAAGGAACACATACCATTTTTGGAAAATCATGAAAATACAAGGAGAGCAAATATGGAAATAGATTCACTGTTGCTCATTTCGTTTCACAACAAGAGTTCTTATTCATAGAAATTGGTAATATCAGTGGCTTAGAAGTCCTTTAACTTACTTGCTTAACTGGAACCTGGTTGGTTCCAGTTTGAAAGCTTCATTATGTAAGAAATAAAAAGATCAAGGCAGACATGAGAATTAGAATATATGGCGATCAGTAGATGCTTCTGTAATCAGATGTAAATAGCCTGTGTTTTGGGAATACACTGACATGCTATGCGGCAGTGTAGGAGGGCCTGGTTTAGCAGCTGTGTTAAGCAGTTCTAAACAGAAGATGTTTTCCCTACTGGTGTGCAGAATCTGAATTGTAGTGCAGCCATTTTGCAGACATCCCAAAATCACTTCTGAGGTACCTTTGAGGAATTTACATTTGTCATTAGTATACAGGGTTTCGTGCTTTAGAGAGTTTTTTTAGCAGGCTTTTTGCAGCTGGCAGCTTTTAGGTGCCTTTCAACACTGCAGCTCTGGCAGTTGAGCAGACTCAGAGAGTGGTTTGGGTTGGAAGGGACCTTTAAATATCACCTCGTTCCAACCCCACTGCCGTGGGCACGAATACTTTCCACTTAACCTACTTTAAGGTTAATTTACTTAATTAACTTCAGCATGTTGCTCAAAGCCCAAACCATCTTGATCTTCAACACTCCAAGGATGGAGCATTTTCGAGCAACTTTTTCCAATGTCTCACCACTGTCATCATAAAAAGTTTCTTCTTTATGTTCAGTCTAAACCAACCTGATTCCACTTAAGAGCTGTTCTTGGTGTCATCCACAGACTAGTGGAGGATGCACATGCTTTCACTGTCTTTGTTATTGGTAAAGATATTCAGTAACACAGGTCCAGTACAGACCTTGAGGGACATGAGTGGTTAGTGGTGTCCATGTGGACGCTGAGTTCTTGTCTGTAATGAATCCTTTGTTGGCTTCACTTTCAGGTGCAGTAAAGCTTTCTGACTGACATTTTTTCGCTGTGAACAAGATACACCTAAGCAGAAGCAGCTAAAATTATTGACTATGTCAAAGCATGCCTTTAAAATGGGAAAGGCTAGTCTTTCTAAAACCAGCTGCAATAGGAATAATAATACTGCCAGGAGTGAGTTTTGTTATCTGATCATTGAGGGCCATGAAGAAAGATGGGTCTTGAATTACTGCTTTTGCAAGAGCTGTGAGACTATACATGTGCATTCACAATATGCCCTCTGATATTGATAGGCTGCTTTGAGAGTGTGGCAGCTCTATTTCTATTAAATTCTGAAGAGCTTAGGTGTAATGGAATAAGTCATGACTGGACACTGTCATGAGCTAAAACTTAGAGCTGTCCGAAACTTTTAGCTGTGAGCTTGTAATTACACAATTTTGAGTGTTGATGTGGTTACTGAGATTGCACAGCCTAGTTTTCTGAATTTTCCCTCCTATTTACTGATATCCCTCCCCTGCAACTTTACCCAGTGCTACTAAAGCAGACAAAATGTGCTTCTGTAAAGTGAAATATGTGAAAACCGCTCCTCTCACTTATCTCAAAAGAACATAACTAAATCAGCAAAATTTCAGATTTGTGTAGAATTGGAGGTTAGGGATGTAAAGATGTTGATATCTTGTACATGCAGAAATGAACTAATATGTCCCTCTGAATCCATTTTTTTAACCTGGCAGTATTAGCCTTTAAATGATTACTGTGCAAACTGTTTACTTATTGAGGTAATTGGGAAATACCCATACTTGTTTTATTGACACCCCTTTAATACATTCAAGAATGGAGACCTGCTGTATTTAGCTGTCTTTTAATCCAAGTTTTATGTTCACACACAAGTGTGTGAAATCTGCTCTTATGTCTCTGATTTTTGGAACTGAGAACCATATGGTATCTTGGTTTTGCGTTTCTTAGATCTTCTTAATTGTGCCTGCATAGCAATTAGGGTTGTGCATAAATTTGAGAAAATAATGCATTAATTTAATTTAATTTAATTTGTTCTTAGTGTTTGAAGTATACTGAGAATTCATTTCAGCTTTCACAGTAACCGCAAAAAGCATTCACAACAGGACAATTTGGGTTACAGTTGCTACATAGTTAATTTGACCCTTTAAGGTTTACTTTGGGGTTTTTTTTTGTTTGTTTGTCTTATTTTTTTTGTTCTGTTATGAAATGACAAGACACAGGATGTCCAGTTCATCCAGTGGAGAGTGCTAAATTATGTCTGTGCGCTGATCCAGCAAAGCACGTGGCATTGTGCTTATGTCCCATTTGAATTCAATGGGATCACTTATGTTTTAGAAGTGTGTGCTTTTAAGTGTTTTACTGAATAGTAGGTGGTGAGATTATTCTCAATGTCAAGTGTGTGCTTAAGTGCAGAACTGAATTAGTTAACTTCTGTGAGTTAGCACAAGAAAAACTGAACCTTTCTAAGTTCAGTCTGAGTTTGACTGACTCTCAGAGAATGTCATTGTGCAGTAAGTCAGATACTGTGATGTATCTTTCAGTAAGATTAAAAAGTAAATTAGGGTGACTTTAGGACTCTTCCTCATTCAGACATAGTTTTATCATCAAACTTCTGAATTTTTGTCTCTTTATTAACTTTTTAAATATATTTTGCATTTCTGCATCTTTTTGTTTACCTGTTTACTCTGAGTATTTTCTCTTGAGGTTAAAAGGTGAGTTGAATTTCTTGCTTGAGTTTCTGAGCTGTTCTGTATCTCCCTAGGCATGTCTCCTGTTGGGATATAGATCTCCAAACTGCTCACTCTTAATTGACGTTAGAGATTATTTCTGCTATCATTTCTCCATTGCTGTTGGGATCCTTGCTCACCAAATTTCTGTTTCTATCTATTTGTTGATCCTTTGTATATGCTAAAATTGTTGGAGGCAAAATGTTGACTACAGATTTGTGTTGCTTAGATGTGAGGGAACATGTTGCAAAGAAATTGAATTTGTCTTCCTACCAAACTTCTAGGCATGGTGCAATTACCTCTGCTTTCTATCATCCCAACCAGGAGGCAGAAGACAAATGGGTTGCACCCCTGCTAAGAAGTTAATTATTTGATTGGACTTCCAGGAATGGCATAAAGCACCTGCTCTTGTAAAAATGCTGTCACTTAATGTCCCTGATGTTTCAGGAAATCCAACTAGCTTTGAGAATTATGTTTGGTGATAAAGAGGAGCAAATGATACCAACTTGGACATAATGATGGATACTGATGAAAGCCTTTTAGAAGCTGTGATAACAGTGACAAAGCACACTAGAGACATCCAGGAACATACAGTGAAAAAATTCTTGTATTTAAGGACTCTAAAATCTAAATATTAAGCTAAAATACCTATTAGGTATTTATTTATATTCCTGGTATTGTAATTCTGATGAGAGAGATAGGTTTTTTTCACAGAGCAGGTCACTACTAAGTAGGGGAAGCACAGCTGATGGCTTCCTTTTCTCATCCACTTAACACCTGGATATTTATTTAATACCTGGGATAAATGGAAAATGTGACGTGCCATCTTTTTGTAGACTTTTCTGTGTTGAACTTAGGGTTGAATACTAATGTGAATGGAAGTTTGTGTTGAGTTGTGACTGCAAGCTGTCAAGTGCCAGATAATTGCGTTCTTAAATCCAGAGAAACAAATTAAATTAAGTGTTCATTTTTTCTAGAGTTTTTAGGAGCTTCAATGATGTTTTTGTTCTCTTTAGGCAGCTCTGAGTTTTCAAGTTGGTTTCTTTTATTTCTTTCTGTGCTTGATTTGTGCGCTCACTTTTATGCTTAGACTTTGTTAACCTTCAGTTTTCAAAACAAAGTGTAGATCTTTACTGTGTGTCTAAACTTGTACATGTGGTTCCAGGCATTACTATGGCACTTGGTTATCTTAAAGTGCATTATGCTCAATGCTACAGAGATGTGACTCGGTGTGTTTTAATGTTTGATTAACAGCTTGCAATTAGAATTTGAGTATATGAATATATCGAATTGTCTAGAGTGTTCTTCTTTAATTGTTTTTATTAGCAAGAAGAAAGGTGGAAATGAGTGTGATAAATTTAATCTAGAAATAATTATAATTCCAATATAACAAAAGGGGTCTTGCCTGAGTCTTTGCTGAGGTTCACTGAAGTCTTAGGTGGAACATAACTATTATGATTTAGTTCTAAATGTTGTATGATTGATTCCTAAAAATGTATTCTTACAAGCACTGTCCAGTGGAGTGCATGAGCATATGAAGAAATGTAAGCAGTTAGTTTGCAATTAAAGTAATGAAATTGCACAATATTGAGGATAGTAATTATGAATGTATTTAATAGTCATCCCCATGAAGCACACATCTTATGTGTAGTAAAAACTGCAGGGAACAGGAATCATGTGGCTCCCATTCATTAGGGGTTAGTAAGCTGTGAGTAGCTTGCCTGGGAGTTTTCAGTCAATCTGAATCCTCAGTCTGAGTGTTATCAGTTAATTTTGTATCATCAGATTTCTTTCAAGGCATGAGTTGGGAATTGTGCTTTTCTGTTGAGCTTATGGAATTTGGAAAAGAACATTGCTGTTCTGAACTTTGTGGTAATACAGTCAACAGCTGCAACAGTGATATACTACAATTACCCTTTTATTAATCAAAGACCAATCTGTAAATTAAACTGTCTCGTGTTAGACAAAGTTTTCAGAGTTTATTTCATAAATACTAATAGTCACAGATATGTTGTATTTTTAAAATCCTTTCACTCAAAAGCATGTACTTCTTTCAAGACAGGAGTGTCCTGCTGACTTCAATGGGACATAAGCCTAGTGGATACCTTGTAAGAGTTTTTAGCGCCCCGCCTTTTTAATTGTGAGGGTGTGAGGTTAAACCATGGCTCTGTCTGTCTCAGTGCTCTGTTTTTAACGTAGCTCTAAGCAGACATGTAGCAGAAGCTGGAATGGAATACAGGAATGTGGCTCTTCAGAACTGTATGATTAATTTGCTAGGATTTTATTAATTTTCATTGTAATCAATGAAGGGATTCTGTCCTTGGTCAGGAAAAAAAACCAAAACAACAAAGAACAAAAAAAACCTGAGAAAACCCTACTTCCATCTACTTAAATTACGAGTCTGTGTGCTGGGAGTGATTGGATTATGCATGTCCAAGTGTTGCTTTTGCAAGAGTTAATGAAGATGAGGTGATTGAGGCTTACAAGGATGAAAGGCCAAATGGTTTAAATCAGTATGATTCACTTGATTCACTTTATTGGAGCCTGTTGAATTTACAGCAGATGAGGATTTGGTCCTTTTTAATGCAGTTAAGGTCACACATTGAACCTGTGACAGAGGTAATAAATGACTCCAACCCTTGTTGTCACTGTGGTTGCCATATACACAGCACAGGCAGGCGGTGCTTGAGACTGAAAAGGAGCCAGACTGGGAAACGTGAAGGAATCTTTATCATAAAAAGTAAATTGCTGCTGACATTGGAGCTGTGATTCAGGAAGGTAAGAGGAATAGAGAGAGAGCACTGAACAAAGACTTGCAGCTCTGCTGGGACTGCACGGTGCTGAGACAGT
The DNA here is from genome assembly GCA_013399455.1 of Anthoscopus minutus. Lineage (NCBI taxonomy): Eukaryota > Metazoa > Chordata > Aves > Passeriformes > Paridae > Anthoscopus > Anthoscopus minutus. The sequence continues at coordinate 84,225 of VWYI01024842.1, forward strand.
TGTCAGGTGGTTGCTTGAAGTGAGCAAGAGACATAGATTTTAAAAGGAGCACATTAAAGCTGAAGCTGAATGGACTACAAACTGTGCAAATCAAGTGGATTATGCTTTAGAGACACTTACGATGTCTTGTGAGACAGCAGAATATTTTCAGGAAGCTGCGTTTTTTTTGTGTGTGAGGTGGTTTTTGTGGTGTTTTTTGGGGGGGATGCAGCGAAGGGGAGACAGCACTGATAGAGATGCTTTGAATGCCTGTGTAGTAGCCAATACTGGTGCTTTGCTTCGCTCTACCAACAAATTTTATGCACTGAGCAGCACAGCTCTAGGCCTGTGTTATTCCTGGTATTTTCCTCATGAGAATACCAGCTGCCTTATGCAGTAGTGACATGTTCCACTCAAATTCCAGAGCAAATGGCTGGCAAGAAGTCTCTTCCTCTCTTTATGTCCTGGGCTGAGGCAAATGCTAGATCTGCTGTTTTTCAATGTGCTCTGAGAGGCATCCTACACCTATTTTTCATGCATAAAACAAAAAAAATACCCTTGATTGTCTGTAGGTTGCTTTTTCCTTTTAGTTAAAATAAAGCACAGCTAGAAATCAAATTGCTGTCTATATATAAGCACATCCTATTTTTATGGCTAAAGACAAATATTTAGTGTGAAGTCCTTATATAACTATTTTCCTTAAAATATTTGAACATGATTTTCTGCTGTCTGTAAAAATCACAATTGTGGGCATCAAGAATGAGGATGAGAGGAGAGAAAAGTGTGAGGGAAGAAGGATGGCATTTGATCCTATTGAATCCTTCCCAGTCCCCAGACTGCTACCTCTGTCCATCCAAGATGTTTAAAAATTAGTCCATTTCTCTTTGTCTCTGTATGATATAATTTTCATGTGTACTCAGGGACACTTCACTTGTTTAAAGTGAATAATTCATTGCAAGCAAGCATATTTGGGGAAGATCACTGGGGGAGTTTATGCCATGGCATTTAAATCACAAAGTAAGCTCAAGCTCTTTGATGCTTGCCAATTCCAGGTTACTTATACTTGTAACTGTTTCTAATTAAACTGGTAAATATTGTGAATACCAGATGCTGTAAGAAATTCATTTTACACTTCTCCAGAACTGAGATGAGTGACAAAGGTGAGAGGTGTGGTTTTTCCTCCATTAGAAAAGCAATGCACCGCACCAAAACATGAATGTGACTGCTTCTTCACTGTGGTATAGTCCTTACCCCATTTCTGACCTTTCTTATGTCTGATTGTTGAATGGGTGAAAGTTAATTGTTTATCTTCACACACTCAATTTTTTGCTAGTAGCTTGTCCCACCTCTTACTGAAGAGCAACTGGCTGCTGGGTGTATGTAAAGACATAACAGTAAGATTGGCTCACTTCTGTTACTTTGTATATTATACTGAAGTGCTTTGAGATAACCTTTGCTGTGATACAGAGACATTTGAAATAGCGGATGGTTCAAATGTGAGAGAACTGTGGCCTCTAGGTTTCTGAAGATCAGTTACCCTGGTTCTCCTTTAGTACAGTCACAGTTCACATGGTGCAAGTGGGATAAATTTCCATACACAGTGATAATAAATGATAGAATGAATTGTGTGTAACTTGTCTCATGCTAATGTTTGCCTTCTGGCTAATTTAAAGTCAAAAGAGGATATATAGATAACTTGCCTGTAGTTGTCATCTTTGAAAGATTGTTGCACTTCTAATTTAATCACAACACTGGGAACAGCAGTTACAGATATATGAAATCACTATCTTCAACCGGTACAAGACCAGTCAAAATGGGAGATGGTCTTTTGATGTATTTGTGTGGCTTCAGACTGTTTTATTGCAAATATATCTGCTTGTTTCCTCTCTCATTTCCTGAAAGCACTGGAATATTTGAAAATAAAGATAAGCCTGGGCTGCAGAATACAGGCAACTGAAAGAAATCTCATCTCTTGCCTTAGGGTAACTCAGTGTTTGGATTCTGTGTTCCTGTTGTTCTTCGTGTTTTTTTTTCCTCCCCCAGATATGTAAAAGCTATTCCTAGATATTTGAAAGCTTTCCTTGCCCAATTAGTTTTTCAGTGCAGAGGAGAATAAGAGTGTGCAGTTACACATGTGCATGTATAGACATACATAACTTTTAAAGGTCTGGCCCTTTGTTAGATACTCTTCTCTTGTTTATAAAAATTGTTCAGGAAATCTGCCCTCCAAGCAGGTGTGGATGTGGTAGGAGCTTATAAAATTTCACTGTGAAAATTGTGGCTATGATTTCTATTGCACAGAATACATTCTCTAGCTCTGTACCACACTGCAAGGATTACATGCACAAGGAAGGAAAAGGGAAGAATGTGATTCACAAAAGCAAGTGGAGCTATCATTTAATTTGCAAATCCAGATTGTTTCAGGACCACAGTCCCCCCCTTTCCTAGCTAGTGCCTTCTATTGTTCAGGTATTTGGCTTTGATGGTGTTTTCAATGAGATCCTATTAATTGGGTTACACTGTCCTTGGTAACTGCTAAAGCTCTGAGTATTTATCTGGTGTTGACTTGTTTGCTTTTGTTTTAAATGCAAACTGATTTTTAATGGCTTTTTTAGACGCTTATGCTGTCCTCATGGACAGGCTTGCTCACCTCTGAGAGCTGTGCAGGTAAAATCAAGTCACAAATGTACTAGAGAGACAAATAATACTAGAACAGAATTAGAACTGTATTGAAGGCAGTAATGCTTAAATGCTGAGAAAAATACAGTGCTGGAATCCCCAGATGATGGAAGCTTAACAATTTGGGTGGGAGCCAGAGGCAATAATGTTGCACAGGACTAAAGGACCGCTTCTTACAACTGTATCAGCTGCATCAGGATTTCTATTGACTCACCGACAAAAATACTTATTTTCATGTAGTTTTGTAGGTATGTGTAGTATCCTGGGGCAAATTTAATTTCAGTGTAAGGTTGGAGCTAGCTGGTCTATAGAGACTGTGTCTATGAGGTGGTCCTTGCCTCCTGCTGCATGGTAGTGCTCATGTGAGGGATGGGGGCAGGATATGCGCAGTGTAAGCTGCGCCTCTTCGTCCTGTGTGTTCTGTGTGTTATTGTATGGTTCCTAATTCTAAGCAATAAAGAAAACATATCATCATCCTTTTACTATGAGTGAAGCCTAAAAATCTTCCAGATGGATGTTCTGCTCTGATTTAAGGCTTGAGGCCTTTCAGCTATGTGTCATGTCATCATCTTACAGTGTAAATTTGATAGCTAATTCAGCTTTGTTTTTTGTGTGGAAGATGCTGTTAAATATTTTTAGGAAGTGCATCTTTAAGGAGAATCTCTTTAGGAAAGCTTTGTTTAGAAAGTGTTTATAGAGAGATAGTGGCAGGTTGGTTTATTTATCTTGTACACAACAGTGTTGAATAAACATATTGTCTTTTGGTGTGTACATGTAACTATGATAATGGTAAAGTTCACAGATAATTTAGATTCCTAAATTTTGCCTTAAAGACAATGAGAAATGTAAAAGGCACAGACTGTTGCTTTTTCATATTTGCAGTCATTGAGACAGTAGATCCATGGCTCCATCTGCTGGGCTTCAAAACCAGAAGCACAAGGAATTGCTGTTTATTGAAAGCACTGAGTTCTGGCAGACTTGTGAAGAGTAGCTGCTAGGCAGAAGCTGAAATAAGAAGTACTGCATTTTATTTGTAAGCTGGTGAATTGATGGAGTAGATTTCTCTGGAGATATTGGTGTAATATTTTGACAATTTTGTCTGTTTTAACACTTGTGGTTTTTTTCCTGCAGTTACAGTCACTGTCGGAAAGTTGAGCAATTAGTCTCTTTTGACAAGATAAAATAATATATACAATGTAGAACTGCTTGTGTAATTCTTAACCTATGTGTTTTTTATAGTTGGACAACTTCAGTGGGCAAGATCAAGGCCTGATATTACAGTATTAGCTGGATGGTTCCTCCAAAGATACCCTGGGGAGAAAGAATAAGGCCCAAAGTGTAAAAAACTTTACTCCTTGGTTTTCTCTGGCAATGAAATATGTGACATTGAGATATTTTTGAAGTTACTTTGTATTTTGCAATGTCTTGGTGCAGACCAACATGAAAGGAAACAATTTCCATCTGATTAACTTTCAAATAACAGGGAAAAATATTTTGTTCACACTTGGTTTCTCATTTCCATTGGTCTGAGCACAGGAGCTCAGAAACTCTGAGGTGTAGCCAAGCTCTTGAAGAAGAGAAGATCCTGAAATAATCCACTATTACTTTGCCTGCAATTGTTTTCAAAGCAGCTTACTCATTTTCTGTCACTATATCAAGCTCTGTCTTGTGTAATGCCAGCTGTAAAAATGTGCATGAAAAATCCATTCCATAAAAAGCAAAAATGGTCTTTTTCAGCACTGAGTAAACACTTCAGTTTCAGCAGTAACTGGATTTTAGAATTTGAAAGTATTACAAAGTAATGGTTGTCTATTTGATCAAGATTCAAAACTCCGTACAGACTAGTGTGACTGTTTTCTTCAGTATTCTCATTATGTGCTAATATATTTTGTCCTAAACAAAGGTGTCTTACTCTGCCCTTTTCTTTTTCCTCTATTGAAGATTTCAAGTGATGCCAGTAGGGATGGCCATTTTAGATAAAGAAAATTAATGGTTTTGTAGAGAATGTGTAGCTGGAGTGAATTTCACTCTGTAAGGGTTACTGCTATAAAGCTGTAGGTACAAATACTCATATTAAATGTGGAGACTGAAAGGAAACACCTCCTATGTTAGTCACGGTAGGACATATATGGCAGTTTATAACTCCTGCTGTAAGCAAAAATAACAATGGAAAATGAGGCTTCATTAGTATCTGAAAGTATTGCTGTCTTGAAATACTTGTTATTTTTCCTTGTTTTGCAAGTAGAAAAGTTGTCATTTTAACTTAGTGCTAAACTTTGGCAGTTTAATGGTGCAAAATCTGTGAGTATATATAAGTGATACATAATTCTATTGAATTATTAATATTAAAAATATTGGTAGAACATTCACAACATTCAAATGTGTAGGCACATGGCCATGCATATGCACAGGTGTATTTGCACAATGGTACTTGTTTTAAGAATGTTCTCTGATAGCTACTGTAGACCTAGAAAGAACAGTATATTGTGATTAGTTCATATTTTATGGCTGACAGTTTCTGCTGCTTAGACAATAAGAGGAATGCTGACAGTTTGTGTTCTTCCTTCAAGAGACAAGAGAGGAGGAATCAACTGAATAAATGCCATTTTGTTATCTGCTGTTAGAAGCAACGTATTCTATTAAAATTTATTACCACCTGGAAGGCCAAGACTATGTTTATTCAGTCCATAGGAATAATCTCTTATTATTTAGACACAGTCTTTGTATTCCCAATGCAAGTTACAGAGTGTGCTTTTAGCTCTGTTTTCTGCTTTCTTTTGCTCTCAGATTGGAAAATTTTGTAGTTATAAGCTAGGATGGTTTGTTCTTCAGTGAAGTGACATTTAAGCTGTGGGCATGAGAGTGAACAGTGGTAGCAAATATTTTATACAACCATAAAATGTCTATAGAGGTTTAGTGTATTTTAAAAATACTTTGTTCATCTACTGCTGTTGTAAAACTGCATTATAAAGTCTTTTTTTCAGCAATTAAAACCCAAGGAAGGATTTTTCTTCCTTAACCCAAGGAAGGACCCTCACAATTTCTAAATATCTTGTGTGTATATGCTTATCCATACATACCAGTAAGCCTGCAGGTAGAGATTCACAACAGCAAAGAAGCCCCAGTTAAGAAGACACAGTTAAGGTCTTGAAGTGGTTAAAGAAGCCAGAGCAGTTTGAAGGGGAAGGATGAAGAGAGTTTCATGTGGCTTTCAAAAGCCCATTTTCTGTAGGCAGACTTGTGGCCAGGTGAACAAGCTGGGATAACACCAGCTCCTGTGGGAGCTCCCAGGGCCTCGACTTCTGTGCACTGTCCCCCCTGTAGTTGCTCTTATACAGTGGTTTGAATGCAAACTTTCATACCTGCCAGTGGCATGGAGCAGCTGGCTGTGCTTCAGTTCACTGGTGGTTGTGAAGTTACTCTGGTAACTCTGGTTCTGTATTGCCATTATCCCCCATATGTTTAGAGTGGAGCTGTACTAGAACTTAAAAAAAGATGTTAGCAGAAAAGTCCAGTCCAATCTCTAGACAGAAGCAGTCTTTGAACTTAATTGTTACCCTTTCTTTCATGGTTATATAACATATATGTAGCTTTATTAATACTTAAATATTCTGTTTCCATTTCTATATGTGTGTGTGTATATACTACCTAACTATATATATCTTGCTTGCAGATACTTGCTGTAGCCACATAACACGTACTAAATTGCTCATTAGATGAATTATTTTGTTTTTGCACTTGACATACAAACATAGTCTAGACAAATGACTTGGGGTTTATTTTTATGTGCTGAACACCAGCAGCTCGTGCTCATTGGGGCATAATTTCTACAGCCTCTCGTGTTCTTGTGATTATATATGACACGTTTTTATTGCTCTCTCTCTCTGTGGTCTTGTCTTTCACAGTGGTAGTTTATTATAATGAAAACAAAAATGAAATAGAACTGGTATATATTTCACAAAGATTAATATTCTTCCAGTACATCTACAGTGCTGATCAAAATAATTTTTGCATAAATATTTATGAAAAAATGTCAAGTACCTGTACAAGGAAGCACTTCTCACTAATTTCAAAAAACATGAAAAATTAGCTAATTGTAAGCAAATAGGATGTGAGAGGATTTCAGAGAAGTGTTCGAAGGAAACATTATAGTTCAAATCTAGAAACACGATCTCATATTTTGACAGTAAATTCCTAACTTACAGTTCTTTAGCAAGAATTTTTGGTGTTACATATTTTGGCTGGACTGCAATGCCATCGTTTTCTGTACTGCAAATTGATAGATACAGCCTTTAGCAGAAGCACATAAAGTAATTAAAATCCAAGTGGAAGTTCAGAGAAGATTGGAAAATTTAAATCCTCTTCTTTTGTACAAAAATCTCAATATTTAGAAATACAAAATAATGATTTGTTCTACTCGGATCATGGAAAATCAGCTATCTTCTAAGAGTGCTTACAGTTTATAAGAAAAACTTAAAAGGACATTTGGGTGATATATTTGTATATCTTTTCGCATTTAAATTTTATACTGTTACTCAGTGTAAAAGTATACAATACTGTTGTACCATGCCATATACAAAATTGTACCTTTTGTTAGTATAATATTTTAAGCCACATGTTTGCTCGGTGTTTTCAGTGCTGGCTATTGAACATTGCTTTGAAATGCTGTAAGTCTTCAATAACATGTATGCAGCAAATTGATGTTGACATCTCGTGTATTTAGGCTGGCTGATGAATCTGTTTGAGTGGTCTTTGAGGCTGAATAATTTATCTTCTTCCCCTCCTCCCCTTTATTTTTCTCTCATCTCAGGTTGTTTTATTGGCTGTGAAGAGCCACGGACCCTTCGTGCCCTGATGGGGGACTCGGGATCCAGACGATCGACTCTTGTATCGCGGTTGCCAATATTCAGGAGAAGCGTTAGCCGGAGACACGACTCCCTTCCGTCCTCGCCTTCTTCTGCCAATGCCATTGGTGTCCACACCTCCTCTCCATCCAGCACTAACTCCAGCTCAGGGAGCACAGGAAAGCGTCGGAGTATTTTCCGCACTCCTTCCATTAGCTTCCATAACAAGAAAGGGAGTGAGCAGAAGCCTGACTCAGCAAGTCAGAATGTTAACATCTCTAATGGTGCCCAGTCCTCTCTTAGCACTTTGCAAAAACTCGGCTTAGACGAGCACATAAAAAGCAGAGGAAGGCATTCAGTTGGCTTTGGCAGCTCACGAAACAAGAAGATAACAAGGTCTTTGACAGATGATTTTGAAAAGGGAAAGGAGCCTTCAGCTAATAAGAATGTCTTTATCAATTGCATAAGCTCTGGGAAGAATGAGGGTGATGATTCAGGCTTTGCAGAAGAGCAAAGCCGATACTCGGTCAAACAGTCCACACGGAAACTTCTCACTAAATCTTTTTCATCGCACTATAGATTTTCCAAACCAGCTCCAGAGAGTCAGTCCGTTTCCTCTGTACAGCAACCCAGGTGCTTTCTGGAAGTTAAATCTTATGTGGAAAGTGAACCTGTGATGGCCAAGTCGTCTCCTCCGTGCTCAGCTGAGACAACGGAGTGCATAGGCAGCTCCCTGCAGTCCCCGCTGCTCTCGGCTGACCTCACGGCTGCCCAGACCCCCTCGGACTTTGTTGCTCTAACCGAGGACTCTGTTTCAGAGGCTGATGCCCTGCCCAGCAGTGGGCCTGGGGCATTGCTTGTAGAGGAATTTGGCCACGATGTCTCTACCTCTCAGATCTTCTTTAATCCTGCTGCTGCTCCTGCGAGGGAGACAGATACTGTACAAAGTACTGGCCATTCTGCTGGTGTATCTCCTGTGAGTCGTGCAAGCTCGTGCAGTGTGGAATCCAGTACCTTATTTAAAACCTCAGTTCCTAATCAAACAAAAGTACTGTTGAAAGCCAATGGACTACATATTAATGATGCCAGGCATATAGAAAAAATTAACTCAGAAAATGCATATTTAGAAACCTTGATGTTACAGCGCAGTGAAGATCCAGTGACGCTCTCTCCAAAGGCACAGGAGTTAAGTGGGAGCAGAGATGAAAGCACTCCATCCAAGCACATGAGAGACACAATTCATGTAGTAGAATCTAAGACTGTTCCATGTTCAGAACCTCGGTCATTTAAAACCCACCAGGGTTATGAATCAAACCATCCTAAAGGTATGTTTCATGGTCTTTTAATTTTTGATTTTGGTTGGTTTTGGGGGTCTGGCCTCATTTCTTCTATAATGATTGTTTTGTCTTGAGTTTTTTTAGAATTGCAAGTGGCTAGCTCTGAAATTCAGAAAGTAGAAACTGTGTTCTCCTCCAGAACTGTAGGAATTAATGGCAAAGTCTATGATTTTTTTTAAGCTTATGCTTTAGAGTTTGCAAACACTCTTCAGTGCTGTTCATGGTTATGCTTTCCTTAATAGAAAATGAATTAAGAATGCACATACTGATTCCCAGCTTGTGTTAGAGGCTGAAGCTGCTATTTCTTGAGACATGGCTATTTTGGACTCGAGCCATGGGGTTGCATAATTTGGGGTGGAAACATCACTGGAGAAACAAACATTCTTGAAGTCTGATTATGGGGAATAATAGTTTATCTTGATCTGGGTTTAGAAATTTCTAGTCTTGCTTTCTCTATTCAACTGATGTTATAGAGTAGCTCAGAGTGGATATTTTGTCAAAGTACGAGATACCCTGTTTCTGCTTTCGTCTGAAGTAAGTGTCCAGATTGTCATTTTGTCACCTATGGAAGTGAGGGAGTTAATTACCATCTAAATTTCACACTGAGTCTTTAGTTTATGAAGAGTAATTTGGAAGTACTAACAAGATTAAGTGGAAAGACTGCGCCTAGAAATCCTAGTCTATAGAGAAGCAGATAAATAAGGCACCAGGCCCCTGAGTGAAGGACACCTGTCAGAAGACATTTGTCTCTGACAATTTATTTTCTTGAGTGAATTTAATGACTGGTGCTTTCTTGCTTAATCCTGAGGCTGTATGTGGTGGGCCAAAATTTGAGAGTTAACAAGACAGCATTTGTAGTGATTGTATTAGAAGATGAATGATGGTAAGTATAAACTCATATAAATTCACACCCATCATTTTGCTTGGATATTTATCCAGGCATGTAGATTATAAGCAATCAAAAGCAATCTTGCTTTTTGAATTATTAGTCATTGCTAGGCTTTCTTGATATCTTGTACATAAATGGCAATAGAAAGCCAAATTAATCCACTGAATTAGCTTTTACCAGAGGGCACCTCTTTCACTCGGAACCTCAGTCACTTTGGGGAAAAAATATTCCCATTTATCTATATTGCTGGTCCTGAACACTCAGTTTATCTTCCTTGTCTCATCTGTGAATGAGCTCTTATTTCAGAATCTGCCTTGCTAGACTGTACTGCAGAACACCAAATGAGCAGCTTGGTGGGATGTTTAGAAATACCCACTGCATTTAGAACTCCTGCATTGGCAATTGAATATTTAATCTGTATTTTAGTAAAGCAGCTAAAGGGAGTTGAAATTGTGACAGAGGGTTTTTGTAAATTGGATTCATGTTCACAGAAACACTAGAGAGACACTGGAGCTAATACTGCACCGTATAAAAGTTGATGATTAATTGCTCTGTTTTTTTAATGCTCTTCAAAATATCTTTTTCTTTTCTGATGTTGTGAAGAATGTGTTTCAAATTAGACCACTTATACAAAGGAACTATTAAAAAGAAGATAAAATCCTACCATATGAAATGAATCAAATACAGAAAAATCTTACATGTCATTCAGTAAGATATGGTTATAAAATACCTGTTGCAAACAGACTGGTTTGAACATTGGTTTTCTAAAATAGTATTTAAACCTAGATGTGAATACAAAATATTTCTGTGCATTTTCTTTGGTAATAGATATTTTCTCTTCTGTACCTGGTCTCATAGCTAGTATCATTAGAGATAGCAGTGTGAATGTGACATTAATGTATGAGCAGGTTTGATGTGCCATATATTTTTTAGTATACCTTTATGTATTTTTGTGTGATATGGATTTTTTTGAGTACCCTTAGAGAAAATGTCTCTTCTCTTGCAAAATGCAAAAGAAGGTAAGATTTTCTGCATGTGTGACGCTTATTATACTATTACTCTTTTATCTTTCCCCATTTCTAAATTTGCCCTAACATTTCAAAATGTATTTTTTCTTCTCTTTTCTGATTTGTTATTGTTTTAATTGGACTAGGATTTTGCCCACTTACTGCAGGCAGATATAAGGCTAAGCTAGTAATGCTGAACAGAAATGGAAACCAATTTGCATGCCTGTCTTATGCAGGGAAAACAAAGTTGTCACCTGACCCTTCAAAAGCTGGATTTACCTTTGGGCCTAGGGTAAGCCAGATGGGGTTTTGGCCCCACTAGACAAGAGATAGTTTCTCTGGTAGATTTTACTTTCAGCAATTTGGAAGTATCCTGTAATGAAGGGAGAAAGAAAAGGATGGAGCAAGGAGTCCTTCTGGATTCTGTGAGGAGCCCTGGGCTGGGCTCTGGTGTGCTGAACATACATTGGGGCTGAGCAGTGAACTGGGGGCCCAGGTGACGCCTTTAGCTAGGTGAGCACTGTCTGCTTTCCACAGACCATTTCTCGTGTGATTTCTTTTCAGTGTAATTATTTGAAGCAAAGCAGTGTTCTGATTAGGAAATATTTGTGGAGAGCAATTCCCTGTAACGATTGCTGACTACTTCTCTCTTTGTAGTTGATCTTGCCAATAGCCTCAGTCCATACCGGGAAGGCCGATTTGTTGAGAAACGGCTGAGGTCCTCTTCAGAAGGAACTGCTGGGGGCAGCCGGCTGATCATAAAACCAAAGGATGGAAATGCAGAAGAGCTTAACAGCCTAAGGAAGCAGAGAGCAAGCTCATCCTCTTCCAAAATGAACAGCATGGTGAGTTTTATTCCCACATGCATAGGTTTGTTTTCTCTGATTGATGTAGCTATAGTGAGAAGCAGTGACTTCACAACTAACAGTAATAAAGAGGGCAGGAGCTGTCTCAGGATTCCAAAATGTGATTCAGGCTCGGCTTCAGATATTAGAAGTATTTTTAGCAGGATGTGGCGCTGTACTTTCCAGGAAGGGTTTCTTGGTGACATGTGCTGGTGATTTGCTTGTGCTGTTAAAGCATGGAGCTTTTCTTGTGTCTAGGCTTTTGCAGGAAGTTTGCATCCAAATACCACTAATTTTTCAAAGCAAGAAAGAACATGATGACTAAATCTAAAGTTGCTGTTTCATGTACGCATACAAAGCATTATGCAGATGGAGTTCCTGACCTAAAATACTGGTTAACTCTGGCTCAGGCCCATGAACCTTTCTTGGGTTGCTAGACCCAAGCTGTTAGGCAGATCTCTCTGTTTATTTAAATACTAGGCTACACTGATGCTGTAGCACTTCATTCTGTTTAGCACTCTATTAATGATGGAAGTGGGAAGGTGATCTAGTAACAACAGGAAGCAGGCAGAGTGCATGGGATTAGGTGATAATCTAGACCCCTTCATTGTGTTTTGTTTATGAAATCTATGAGCTTTGTTCCCCCACTGCTATTAGCAAGGTTGTCTCCAGATGGATACGATTTGCTTATGCTTATTGGCATTACAGTCCCATACCAAGGACTTCTAAAACAGGTTCAGAGAGCATGCCCATGAGTGAAGGTAAAATTATTCCTGCTTTCGCCCAATACATTTGAGTATTATCTTCCTATCTTAAGAAAATAGGAGCTTTTTTAGTAAAAAGTTAGGTTTAGGAAGTAAATCAAACAAAACCAAACCTGAAAATACCCTTTCCACCCTCTCCTCCTAACAAACAACCAGAAGACAAAAGAATGAACTAGAATTTTCTGGAAGCAAAAGTAAAAAAAAAAGAAATGGAATGTTGATAATAACTCATATTTGAACGGTAAAAAGGCCTCTTCAAGACAAATGTCACAGTCAATTCATGTTTAACACTACAGTAGCAGATGAATGATGCTAATGATGTCAGTACCAATGAATGATGCTAATAAAGAATGAAGAGTAGAGAATTTATGTTACTACGCAAAGTATTATAAAAAGCCTTAACCTAACTTTCTTATGTGGCTAGATCATCATGAGTTACATGGCTGTCTGTATTAATTTTGTTCAGTTCTGGAGAAAAATGAACCACAGACATTTAAGGGATGGCAAATCCCTGGGGAAGAGCAGAGGCCCATGGCAAGGGCAGCATCTCTGTGCAGTCCTGCCCTGTGGCACTGAGTGAGCGGCTGTGGCTGCGGGTGCTGGTTTTCTGGTATCACCCGGACTTCTTGTTAAGCTGAAGAAGCTGTCTACCTGTATCTTTGCCCCTGTTAGTGTTCTTTTCCTTGGTGGCAGGCAGTGTCAGCTGCTTCTGCTGAGGGACTGGGGCTGAGGAGCCAGAAAGTCTCGCTGAAGGAGTGCAATTTTTTTCATAGGAGACAGGAAAAAAAAATTAACATGTCAGAAATTGTCCTATATCCCAAACATCTTGCTTAACAGAGTATTCTTGCATAATTTCGTATTCTTGCATAATTTTCAGTTCTTTTTTCGAAGATGGCGGGTAAAAGCTTGGATAGACTGACCTCCTAAGTACTGGGAATATGTATCAAACCTACAAACAAGGCCACTGCTTTCCTCGAGATTGCCCTTAACTAACTTGTGAGGTGCTGAAGGTAATTTATGTTCTGGCTACGACCAATGCTGTTTGTAAATAAAAGTTAGGGAAGAAAAAAAACCTTAAAGATAGAAGAAATGTGCCAGTTTCTTAGTATTGTAAATAATGATGAGAAGCAAATGCTGGAGATGAATTGGATTGCCAGTTAGGTATTTTTACAAAGCTGCTCTTCTTGCAGTGTCCGATTTCTGCTACAAGAGGGCACTGTTTCACCAGAAATGGTTTTGGAGCATGATCGCTGCAGTTCAAGACAGCTGTTTGAGCAGTTTAATATTATTAGCCTCTGCAGTATTATAGACCCTTTCCAAATGAAAAGTATTGATAGTGGTGCAGTTTAAAGAGATGGATGTCGCTTTATAAACTCTGGTTATTCTAATGCTCCAACAATGAAACTCATGAGTTAGCAAATTTAAATCTTTTGACATAAAGATTTAAATCACACATAGACTAATTACGTCTCAGAAGGTTGGTAGAAGTTATGCTTCACCTGCTGTTTCTACCTAGGTGGTTCTTCTGATCCAATGTGTAAGAGAGACAAAAAGAAAAATGTGAATCAGCACAGGCAAAAGACCTGAATGGTCTGAAATATGCAGTCCTGCAAGACCAGTGAAAAGAATGTAAACCTGAATAGTTGATGCAATAAGAATTAGATTTACCACATTAAAAAAAAAAATTAGACCACCAATTCACTGTATGTAAGTTTTTCAAGAGGATTAAGAGACAGAACAGCGGGGGAAAAAAATTACTTGATGTGTAACTGCTGTATGCATACATGTGTTTTCACTGTGTCTAGAAATATGGCTGCATACTGTGCAGTGGATCAAGACTGCCCACTTACATTTGGCTCTTGTAAATCTGCCCTTCTGCCTCTCTGCTATTCTTTACAAGGAAAATAGTTATTTGGCTTTACAACTGAACCCTTGCCCACACCTGTCTATGATATGTACTACTCAACTAAAAGTACATAATGTAAACTACTTAACTAAGAGAACCTTTTATTTTTCAACTGTGGTTGAAGTGGGTAAACATTATGTTCTGCAGAACTGTGTTTCTCTGGGAACTCCAGCACAGTTTTCAGTTTCTCATACTTGAATCTTCTCTAAAGGTATGTTTCTTGCTTCTTAAATCCAGCTTCAACTTTTCACCCTTGCAGGTACAAACTTTTGTGCTTGCCCTCAGTGCTGCATCATCAGCTTCCCTTGCCTGAAGCAAAGCAGCTTTGCCAGCTTGTGCCAGCCCAATTAGGGCAGCACAACTTATTTTTCTGGATTGTTGCTTTGACAGTGCCGTTCTTTCTTTGCATCTTTCTCATGATTCCTATATATTAGATATAAAACCAAAGACTTTTGAGGCCTAAGGACACTCCAGCCTTTTTCCCCTCAGCTTTAGCAGTGGCCCTGTTGCCAAGCTGTCAAATAATTGCATCGTATTTTCTCCCCTGCTGCCTATCATGCACTTGGGTAACTGCAATTGCCACATTTGCTTCATTTCCTTTCAGTTTTCACTTGGTTTTTTAGACTCGCTTAAAATTAATTTTTCAAGATGCATGCTGGTACTGCATTGCAAAGGTTTTTACTGGGCTTTTTTTTTTTTTTTTTTGCTTACCCATCCAGTGCTGATGCTTAGCCAAAATCCCCCTTTTCTCATGCTTGTCCTGTGCTTGTTATGTGGGAATGTTCCAAGTACCAAACATCTCAGTAAATGTACTTACAGCATAAATTAGAAACAGTGAATGCAAAACCCAGTGTCAAAATACAGAGCAATATTTCATGGGCAGGAATTCAATTGGATAATGAACTTAATTGAATATGTTAGTTAAACATTAAAAAAATTAGTAATTTACTAATTTAGTATAGAGGGGGCCATCTGACATTTTTGAGATATAGAATAAAGGTAAATGATTGACACAGAAATATGCTTGCAAAAGAGAATAATTGCAAATATTTGAGGCTCCTAGTGTGTCTGGAGGGAGCAGAAAGTCAAAGCAGAGGTTGCTAATGCTAATGCCAGAACATCTGTGATAATTATCCAGTTAGCAGACGGTGTCTAAATTGTGGTTGCTGTCCTGGATATTGTGTGTGTGTGTATCTCTACCTCAGTTTTGTTACCTAAGGGATTTGGGGTGACTTAGCAGTTAATAACCTGGTTTCCAGTATATTTCAGAAACAGTACTTGCAATGATGGAGCAATTATCCAAACCACTGTATTAAAATCTCTTCCTGTGTTTGATACTGTACCTTACCAAGCCGTACTCAAACTTCTAACTCATGAAAGTGTGCTTATTGCTTCTCACAGATAACTTTATTTTGAATGTTACCTGAGTACCCTTATTTATTATCAAGCACCAGTTCTAATTCAGTTGCTGCATCATGACAGAAACAGCAGAATCCTGTGCCCCCATGGACTTCAGTGGATGTACGTGAAAAAGGGCTAAAATGTTGATGTTCCTCTTGCCTGTGCTGAGTTGTGTGATATTTTGCTGATGTATGATTAGGCACAGAGTGTGAATCAGACTAGGCTGGCTACTAGTCTAGAGAGAATTGAAATAATTTTCATATTTGCTTGAGGTTACTTTACAATTGATCTTCTGGAAGCTGTGATTTTTATGCAATGTGTGGCTAATACATGCTGTTGAAAATACTTGAGTTGAATGAGTTTCAGAGGGTGACCAACAAGTACATTTGAAAATGGAGATGAATGTGGCTGGTCTCTTGTGACCCATAAATGTTACCTGTAAGGACCTGAGAAAGCCTTGTTGGTTATGTTCTCCTTCTACAGATTGGCTTTAATGATTAATGCCTTAACAGCCTGCCCTGGAAAGACAATGAATGAAAGGTTAGAGGGAAGATTAGAGTACTCAGAGCTTCAGTTAAGGTTGAATAAAACCCTCAGACCAAACAGCCTTTTTCAGATATGCCAGGTCTGTTACAAAAATATGAACTAGGTAAGCAAAATGCACACACTTCTTCCTGGTTGTCTGCATAACTTTCTTTAGAACTAGCAGTGTTATGTGTGCTCTGAATTGCTACAACCTGTTTTTAACTTTCTATAGGGTGTGTTATCTCAGGTATCTGTGATGTTCATGAAAGCTTTGTCATGATTAAAATAGATATGCCATTTGTTTTCTGTCACTGCATTATGGTATTTCTGCTTTATTCAAATTCATCTTTGCTATGCTGGGTTTCTCAAGGGAGAATATTTAGGAACATCAATTGTTACTGAACTGTTCAAGCAAACCCTGTAAGGCAGTGGTTCACCCTTCATGAGAAGTGGACTTGACAACATTAATTTATAACTAGATTTGTACTAACGTAACAGAATTTCCCCTTTTACAATGAATTTGGCATTTTGCTCCTTTGTGAAAAGAAACTCTGGAAGCCACTTAAAGCAAGAACTGTCAGGACTACTTTCATGCTATAAGGCTGAACAGTGCTATCTAGATAGGAATAAACTGCTGACTATAGGTACTTAGTAATTTGAGCCTTGTATTCCTAATTTAGTGTGGAGAAAGTGCCTTTCACATAGTAATAGGGTAAAAAAATGGAAATGGCAGATAGGGATTTAAGCATTTTGGCTGTGATTTTTAGGTCAACTCAACTGGAAGCTTTTTGGGTAACTACCCTGTGGGAAATTAATGTCTGTAGTGTAATGTGTGTTTCTTAACAAGTGGAGGGCTTGTGAAAATCAGATTGTGGTCGTTAAATACTTTGAATTGATTCTTGAGATCAAGTAACTAACAGAAATTAATTTAGATGTGACTTAATGCTTATGCTGTATTGTTCTGTGCTCTTCTTTAAAGACTTAATCATGGCTTAGAAAAGGGTAAACTGTTACTCTAACATTGAAGTAATAATTGCAGTTGAATTAGTTGTATTAATACACGGAGGAGGTAGAGCTATTAGCAGTTTTAAATCCAGAATCATCATAGAGAGAGGGTAGATGTGTTTGTTGTGTAGCAAAAATAGAACAGAATTAGTTATTTTCGTGCTTTTATGGGTTAACTGCAGTGGGTGAACTGCACCCCTCAGCACTGGCTTAAACTCCCTCTGACAGGATGAGGAGGAGAAGTGGAAGGATAAAAATGTGAATACTTGCAGGCTGAGATAAGGACAGTTTAACAGGGAAGGCAAAAGCTGCACACACAAGCAAAACACACAAAGGAATTCATTCAGTAGTTCCCAGGGGCAGACAGGTCTCCATCCCTCCATCGGAAAGCAGGGCTCTGTCACACCTAAGGGGTCCTTTGGAAGATAAATGCCAAGAGTGCAAATGTTCCCTCTTTCTTATTCCTTCCCAACTTGAACTGCTGATGCATCATATGGCCAGATCCCTTTGGTAAGGTGGGGTCAGCTGTACCAACTGTGCTCCCTCCAAATTCTAGCTCACTCCCAGCCTCTTCAGTGGCAGGGCAGTATGAGGAGCAGAAGAGGCCTTGACAGCTGTGCAAGCCCTGCTCAGCACTAGCTAAAGTGTATCTTGCTGTGTTGATAACACTGATTTGGTCGCAAATCCACTACGCAGCACCAAACAAGCAAGTGGGTATGAAAGGATTTAATTCTGTGCCACCCAAAACCAGTACAAATAGGGTATCTGAAATTTTTTTCTGAAGACTTGCAGGAGTACTTGCTCTAAGTGTTGTCTGAACTAATTTACAGGACACTGAACTTCTAAAACTATAAGTGGGTGTCCCCTGTAGCACACAGTGATTAGTTTTCTGGTTTAATATTTTTCAGAAAAACATAGCTATTTTTTGAGACTCAAAATATAAGTTTAAAGCACAGACAGTTGATGGATTTTTGTAACAAAGCACACTTTTGTGCTCGTCTTACTGCATCTCCCAGATAGTTTTGCCGGTTAATGTAGAAGATAGCTTGTTCTGAAGCTGCTCATCATTTAGAGTTGATATTATTTTTATGGATTTCTTTTTCCACATGAAGGGAATGACTTTTTTCTGCGCAGAAAATCTGGTAATATGTTAAAATACACCCTAGGGATCAATATTGTTTAAATAGATAGATATAATTGTCAAGCAAAAGCAGCTTGGTTATTTTTCTATTTTATTATGGCTTTTACATCTTACTTTCCTGTTCATTACCATATTTTCCATGTTCTGAATATAGGTGAGTGCTGCAGCAAAACTGTTAATGCAGTCTTCTTGGAGTAAACCTCTCAGTCTGTTTGTGCATGCGGGCTACTAAAATCTGAGTCACCACCTCTTGTGCCACCACCAAAGAAGTAACTCGTTTGTGGTGAAGATGCCTACCTCCTGCTCAGTGCCTGTCATGCTGTGGACCTGTGAGAGAGGTCAGGGATTTACCAAGGATGAAACAATCCTGTGAAAAATCTAATGAATGCTTCCAGCTCTCACGGTACATTAATCAGTATTAGGAGAGACACAGAGTCACTGATGCATGAAGGCACCTTAGAGGATGATCTGGTCCAATACCTCTGCTAAATCAGGGTCAGGGATGGCATCCCTACACCCAGGCATGTGTGTAGTTGGATTTAGGGTGTCTCTGAGGTCAGAGACTCCAGAGCCTCACTTGTCAGTCTTTCCAGGTGTTTATCCAGATTTATGGTTTAAAAAAGGAACACAACTTTTTTTTGGGTTTCTTGTATTTCAGTTTGCACTTCTCTATTCACTGGCAGCACCAAGAGGAGTCTGACTCTGTCTTTATGACTCCCATGACCACCCTTGTATGTCAGATATTCAAAGGCCTTTGATTCTGGGAAGAGATGAGTCCAGTATTGAAGGATAGGGAGCCAAAGGGAATTCTAAACAGAGCTCCCTTGACACCCTCACTGTGCTTCCAACTCATTTGCTGTGCCTGTGGCCTCTGCCCAGTCAATCTGCCTGCAGTTGTGCTGTGTTGGGCAGAAATTTAAAAGTCACAGGATCTGGGATCATCCCCATGTGTACACACAGTCTCTTGTGTTCCCCATCCTACTCCATGGAGCAGGTGTGCCAGAGAAAGGAGGTGATTTACAGTGAGTTCCTGTGATATCCACTGATGGCAGGTGGGAAGTAGAAGTGTGAGAGGTTGGCAAGGCCGCTGGGACTTTAACAAGTATTTCTGAAAGAACTGGAAGAGATGGCAAAACCTGATGCAACCTCTGCTTGCATACTGGCATCTTTTCCCTGCAGAAGGACAGAGGTCAGGGGAACATGGAAGTTACCATTGGTAGAGGCAAATTAGAGGGTTATCTGAAATAGTGTGGCTGATCTAATGTCTGTCTTATTACACTTGATTTTTAAATAAAGGAGGGGCCTTTATACAATGAGTAATACTTAAGTGGAAAAATCTTTCTATCCAGTATTGGTAAAATAAAGTACTTTCTCAGGACAAGAAGGTAAATTACTTTAATTGAATGTCTGCTATGCCCTAGAAGGTTGCAGTCATGTCTTTTATCTTGGGAGATGCACAGGCAGTATTTTTGCAGCTGTGGTATATACATTCTTGGGTTAGCATATGCAAGTAATGTGTACAGTAGGAGAACTGAAATTTTTAGAGGACTTTTCTAAGGGAGACAGTTAATGGGCAGCTAATTCCCTGAACTTGAAATTTATGACTAATGAAGAGAAATCAGTATCTTGGGTTTATCATCGTATAGGTCAGATGATTCATAGGTGGTTTGCACTCACTTATTCTTTATGAAAATAAAAATGGAAAATTGTCCTAGCTTTGCTCTTAGAGTGGCTAATTTTGCCCTTGTCCTTTCTTATGCACATAATTTCCTGCTGTGTGGGTCCCTCAAACAATGAGTCCATAAATTGTTCTGTAGTGCCAGTTCTGGAATGCTTTCCTACAAGCTGCCTATTTGTATTATTTTGCTTATGTGAGAATAAACTCAGAATAGAGTATTTTGTATTATTTTGCTTATGTGAGAATAAACTCAGAATAAATAGAGTATTTTTCTCCCCCAGGCTACAACAATTCAGAATAGGGTGCTTCTTCCAGACCTTTGATTGATAAAAAAGAAGGTAATGGAGTGAGAAATGGAAATTCTGTTGGGTCACTTGTTAGGTCATTTTTATTTGCAGTCCTTCTTGTCTTGCCAGTGTGTTGCTGGAGACAGTCCTGGATTAAGGATTTGGCAGGGCCTGGAAAACTAGCTGTGGACCCTGAGGCTTGCCATTTAGAACTGGAGATTTTTCTAGTTTAAAGTCAAGCACATACTAGCCCATAGAAGACTGGTGTTTGATTGTGATTTGTGATTTGCTACATGGAAATCAGGTTTGGGAATGTTTATCTAGGTTCATTCACACTTTAATGAAGCATTAGGCAACAGTGTATCATTCAGGAACGGAATGAGAACCATGGAACCATGTTTTGTTGCCTCTGAGATAATTTTCTGTATTCATAGCATTCATTCACGAAAACTAATAAAATTAATTGAAATAACCTCGACCTGGTGAATAACTTAGTATCTGTCATGTAAAATTTTCATAACTCACTGTGTAGATGTTTTTATGAACAAACGGCACCCAACCCCTCAGGCAACACAAACTTTCCAAAATTATTCCACTTAAAATGTGTGTTTTGTATTTGAATTCTCGATAAAGTAACAAACATTCTGTGATTTGTTCTGTGAGAAGCTTTTTGGACTTTGAAGAATATTAGTGTTGGATAAATATGGAAGAGTTATATTTGCATCAGCAGTCTGGATAGCTGTTACTGATTTGGAG
>VWYI01024844.1:0-24343 GCA_013399455.1 Anthoscopus minutus
TATAAATCAATGTCAAATAGAATGAGACATTACTGTTTACATATTTTATCCCAACAGAAATGAGCTGAGAACAAACCGGTTCTTAATTTGGCCTTGTCTGAAATGACTTCTATCTTTTATAGATCCTTTTAAAACTCAAGACAAAGGAATAATAAAGGTTAAACATGGTTGTATGGGTTATGAACACGTATTTAAAAGAAAAAAAGTAGAAGAAAATAGCTATATGATTCCAGAACATTACTGGAGTTTGTTCTTCTAGTTTCTGAGACATTTTCCTGTTTATTCATTTTTACATACATTTTTTCCTAATTTTGATTCTTATTCAGAGCTGTACAGCAGCTTTGTCAAAAAAGTTGCAGTCTGGTGCTCATGTACTTGCATTATTGCCAATCCATCCTAAAACCAGAAATAATTCCTAGAAGTTTTGAGCCATTATCTTCTTTAAATATCGGCTTTCCATGTCCTTCTGGTACTGTCCTGGTGATGGTATTGATTTTACCCTGCATCATTGCTGCTAACAAAAAAAAGAAACCAAACCACCAAAAAAAAAACAAACCCACAACAAATGAGACACAGAAATTATACTCTTTCTTTTCCAAAATCAGTTAAAACATACTAAGATTACACTCAAACCTAAGGATAGAAGTTAAGTGTGTAATTTGTTTGACTAAAGAAGACATCAATTAGCCATCTATGCTGCCTTTAAAGACAGAAACAAGGACTTCTAGAAAACCCCATCTCATCCTTATATAAATATTTAGCCCAGATAACCCAATCAGTTATCACCTGATTTAGTTATTCTCTTTCCTAATTATACAAGGAACTTAGTATTAATTGTATTTTAGATGTCTAAGCTTAGGTAGCATCACATGCTAATTTTTCTGAGCAAACAGTAGTTTCATAGAACCTTCAAAGCAGGAAATGTAAGCAAAAGTTTGCTTACAAGAATATTGCTATGACATGGAGTCAGCTTTGAGAATAAACCATGAAGAACCAAATTGCCAAAAAGGCAAATCACAATTTTTAATTCATTTAACACTGCAGGAATTAAATAGGAAATTCAAATGCAATAAATGGCTCTGGTAATTGTGGGTCTGATGAGTAATGGTTGACAACAAAAGGATTTATGAATAAGAAAGTGGCCAGTTACTTATGCCTAGATGCTTAGTACAATGTACCAGGTGCTCAAGGAGCAGGACATTCCATAAATCCTGTGTCATATCTATCAGCTGTTACACTGAAAAATTTTGCTGTGGGCCGTTAGGACTGCACCTTATTTGCCAAATCAGGGATGTGTTGGAAATCTAATTAAAATCTTAATTAGAATTAAATCTTAACATTTTAGCCGAAGACATATTATTAGTTCACTTACAATGATAATAACAATTGTTCAAATTATACATCTACAGCTTAAACTGATACAAGTTTTCCTCTATCAATTTCTTTGATGTTATACTATGCTTTTCATGTCCAGAGGTTTTTTGATTCAATTTGGGAGGGAATTTGGAACAGGTTGTTTCTGCCCCAAGTTCTTTTCTGAGAGAATATAATATTGATGAGGGTCTCTTCTTCTTTGCCAAGAAACAAGTATGTAATTTATATTTATATTTTCTTTCTTTGTAATCCAGGACACATTTGTCTTTACTTTTTATATGTGCCAGAAAAATCTATGCCTTGCTTTTGTCTTCTGTGGTTCTTACCACAGCTGAATTTATCATATGTTCAGTGACTTACATGGACTGCAAGCCTAAATTTCTTTTCATATCAGTAATTGATATTCGGTGGCTTTTTTTTTTTCCTACAGCCTTAAGTTTCCTGTATACCATGTGTTGTCTTTCTTTTTATATTATGCTTGTATTTGGTACACCTTCTTTCAGAAACTGTCTTCCTCTACACTATATATTTATGACAGGTCATATATATTTCAATCCACTTAGAATAACTACTTGCTTGCAACTACTAATATCTGGGTAAAATGTTGGTTATACCACTCAATTTTACCCAGAAAAATTGTACTAATTAGGAGTATTAGTTTAATTTATTAGTAGCTAAATACTTTATTTTATGATATAATTACTAATGGGAAAAAAAGGGAGCTAACACAGAACCATGGAACACTGTTCTTATTTTCTGCATAAAGGCACCTCCAGCATCATCTGGACTGGAGGCAAGCATGATCTATGGCAGGTCTTGAAGTGGCAGAACATTTCTATTTTTACATTACAAAAGACTTGGTACTCCTCACTGGCTAGTTCTAATGATGGGAGAGCATAACAAGTGCCAATAAATCCACCCTGACCAGCAACAGTAGTGTTGGCACATGAAAGAGATTGTTGCAACAAAACAAGGAATCTTGTATTTAGAATTTTTATTTAAAGATTGCTGGATTTGTACCTTGCTTAATTTACCTTACTGGGAAAAAGAATCTTTATTTTGCTAGTTATTGTTTTTTTGTTTTTGTTTCTTTACAAGTTATTGTTTTTAACTCCAGGTACAAAATTGATTATGAGGTAAGGCTGAAAACTTTGTTTCTTACAATTAAATATTTATGAACACTGCTAGGTTCTTGGATTAGTCCTATCATTTCCCAGTCAGCTTTTCTTTTATCATACAGATCTCAAAACATCCCCAATTTTTTACTTAACTGGTAAAATACATGCCTGTAGACCACATTCTTGATTAGTTAGTATCTCTATATTGCATTTTTCAAACTAATTTTTATTATCATCAAAAAATACCCTTGTTAAATTGTGATGAGATTACTTTTTCATGCTATTACTCTGTTTTTACCTGTTCATTATATTTGCTTCTTCATTTTTCAAGAGACAATTATTTCCATTACTAAGTGTTTTTTCTTTCAGCTGCAGTTTTATTTCCCAGAGATGTTATTACAAAAAGTGTATATTTTTAATATGACTGTTGATCAAAACAGTGACTCAAATACTTTATGAAAGATTAAAATATGGACTGAGTGTTTTTGAGGTGTTTGTTCAGGTTTCTTTAATCTGTTAAAATTTGTCTAGAAACTCAAACTGAATCTATGTCCATTTTTTTAAAAATGAAATGTAAAAACCTAAAAACTTAGACCAGAACTGTAAGGTAAAGAATTCTTATGCTTAATTTCTAAACTAATCTTCAAATAAAACTTTATTTCTTTACTCATTCTCTCACTTTTAATTGCAGTCAGTGTTAAAGCACTTTTTACTGGAAATGATTTGTAGAAAAGTATTATATCACTTTTTTTATTATATTCACTGTTTATCTTTGCACAAAAAAATCCCAAAATATCAAAAAACATAAAACAAAAAGCAAAGGCAAAAAAAAAGGAGAAAACAAAAATAAAAACCATCCAATCCCAACTGAAAACAGTACTGAGAAACACTCCCCCCCTAAACAAACATGCAAATAAAAGCATAAATAAAGGGAAGAGAAAGCAAGAGAAGTGTTCTGTCCATTGGCCTGCCATGAAGAGCAAGGGGCAGTGCAGACAAGTCTCCTTCTCAGGACATCCTTTATTTCCCGTAAGAAATCCACCATGATAAAAATTCACACTCAGGCAATGCTGGGCCATGAGGGTAAGAGCACTCAGCATACCAGGGCAGTGTCACAGTGCAGCAGCCTTAGGATGTGGAGGTGAGAGATCAGGAGGTGCCACATGAATGAACAGCAGGTTTCCAAATTACGAGTTCATGGTCCTTAAGCATGGTGCAGCAGGTACAGGAGCCTTTCCTTTTCCACTGTGAGGTCACACTCTTGCTCTTCATTGCAGATCCAGAGACCTGATCAGTCGTGGAATGTTTTTTATTTGGTATATCAATAATTTAATAGTAATGTCTTACTTTCATTATTAAAATAGAAAATATTTGAAATTAATTGAAATTATTGAATTATTGAAAAACTAATAATAAAATTATTTTTTAATATTTTAGCTATGGTTATCTTCTTTTTCCCTACTCAGATTACAATTTTTTTCCCCCTTTCGTATTGCAGATGAACGCAGCTACAAATGAAGTTGAAAGACAAAGTCAGAAAAATGAAGAAACTATTTTGCCTTCAGGAAAAAAGCAGCTCCTCTGCAGACACAGATACTTTAAGAAATTTTAAGGAGAATGCAGTCATGTGTATATATTTGTCCTCAATTTTGAGGAGTAGTTGTATTTTGATGCCAGCTTTTACTGCATGCTGTGAGGAAGGAAGATGAAAGACTTGATGAAATGAAAGGCTACCTTTTATACAGGTAACTGTTGCCCATTCTCTCCTCAAAATATTTTGTGCATTTTGGTCTAGTCTTTGAAAGTATAAACTCAGTAGAACACTCATTTCAAGATATTTAGGAAATGTAGATGGGAAAAAATTTAATGTAACCTTTGTGGAGACATGCTTTATGAGATTTAGACCATTTTGTGTACCAATTACCATGTTTTTTCATATTTTGTTGCTTCATTTTATTGAAATAATAATGATTGATCAATGGCCAGCAGATGAACCAGTGTTGTTCTGAATCCTTTTTCCTTCACTTCTGATAATAATCTTACAGATAAGAATTCATTTTAAGCTTCAGACTTATTGGAGAGTAGGTGTGGTAGAGGGTTAAAAAAGTTTGATGTCTCTGAATGGATTCTGAAATCCTTTGCCAAGCTTTGATCCCAACACATGCTGCTATGGCTGTCACCACCTGTGCTAACATTGGTTTGTACCACTCCTAATGACACACTTCCACTTCCCTCCACAAACCAGGTGCTCTGATCTTTGCTGCTGCTGTGTTCCACCGTGTGTCTCTTCAGAGACCTCAATCTTATAGTCCTTCTATTATGCATTATAAGCCAATTCCTCTGAACAGAAGCTGCCTGCAGCAACTGAACAAATTTTATTTGATTCAAATAAAGTTTCTATGCAGGTCGACTGAATTTGTTTTCAGGAACTTTCTGAAAATAATTTGCATACTATTATTTTTGTGGTTTAAGAATGGCTATATTACCTATTGAATCTATAGCTGGACAATTTTACTTCTACATTTCTCATTTATTTGTAGGAAGCTTCCAATGTAGATTGATTCATCATTGTGTTTCCAAATTATTTTTTTGGGTTTCACTTGTCCTTCTACTGAGGATAAATTCACACAAAAATACTGAACCACACCCCCCTCTCCCCTCAGGATATTCCAAGCTTGATTCCATTCATTAATACATGCTACTGGCTTCTGCTTTAGAATATAATATTTTTCTCATCACAAGATAAATTGCTTGATTGAAAGTTAACTGTGTTCATAGAAACTGAAACCTCAGGACAAAATGACGCTTCAAAGGGCTCACAATAAGTAATGTTTCTCTTTGTACAAGATCCCTTTATATAAATTCTTGGGGCAAATTTATGCTTCAACTCAGTGGAAAATAAAGGGTTAAGCAATTAATGATAGGTAGAAAATAACAACTTGGAAAACATTCAAAGGCAAATGCAGGACCGAAATGCAGCTGAAAAAAATAGGATGTAAATGTGGAGTGCGCTAAGATAACAAGTTAGGACAGCAAGCTGGATAGATAGCTGGAAACTGTGTGAAGTCAGAAGGCCAGAATGCAGCTCCCTGTGGACTGACCCATTGATTTTCACATCCTAATTTGTGTGCAGAAAGAAGTGCAGAGGGTTTTTTCAATCATGGTTCCTGGAAGAACCATTATTCAAATAAGATGCTGAAGAGAAGGAGAGAAGGTTAAATACTTGGGTGTCAATAGTAGCAATGCATATATTTTCTGAGGATGATCTGGAGATTTTATCACTTTAGGATGTGTGTATTGTAGCTTGAGCTGTATACTCACCTCTTAACATTTGTTTAAATGTTAAAAGAAGAGTAATAGTATGTTTTTTCATTTTTCCCCCCCTAATCTTCCCTGCCTGTGTTTACAGGGATGAAACCTAATTCAATAGAAAACACAGTATTACTCTTTGATTCAGTTTTGCACAAAAAGTGCAAACACTAGACATAAACGTTACCTCTCTGGTCTAAACTTAAAAAAAAAATTTAAAAAAAAATCAAAAAAATGGTAAATAATGTTTAAAACAAAAAGGAATTGGCACAAAATCATAACTTAAGGTGTAAATCTGATGCTTCTGATTGTCTTACTTGCTATTAGTCAGCTGAGCCATAGAATTGACATTTAAGTTTTAAACATTTCCAAATAAAGATGAAAAGACGTGAAACTTCATCTTTTTTTTTTTCACTAGAACTGGAAGTGGAAGAATACATGTACTAGATCCAATCAAAGCAGTTTCAATTAGAAGAAATGTTGATTCCCTCAAGGGCTGAGAGGTCCTGTAGAGAGACCTTGATAAATTAGAAAAAGGCATTATCCCCAACCATGTGAAGTTTAACCAGGAAAAGTGTCAGATTCTGCACCTGGGATGGGGCAACTCAGGTCTATAAACCAGGGAACAAGAGGAGGGGAAGCAGTGACATGGAAAGGAACCTGGGGGTCCTGGTCAGCAGAAAGCTGAACATGAGTCAGCAGCACCCTGGCAGCCAGGAGGGACAACCCTGTCCTGGTGGGCATTGGGCACAGCATTTGTCACACTGAACAGCATATTTTCAGAAAATATTATTGTGTTTTTCAAGAGGCTTTTTGCAGCTAAACAAGGTACTTATCAAGAATTTCTGTTATAAATAGACAATACATTCTTCTTTTCTGGCAGAATTTCTCATTCACACAGCATTATTCTTCTCTCAAAAAGAGTGTGGGATGCTTTATCAGATCTGATAAAACTGAGAATCACAAGCATACTTCAAAATGAGTGACACATTCAATAAGAACAAAGAAGAAAATCCAAACCTGAATTAATTTAAACCTAAAAAAAGTAAATAAAAAAAAGTTTTACTTCAGATAAGCAGAAGCACCAATATTCTAATAATCCCATTCTACTGGAATTACAATCTTTCTCTTATTGATTATAAAATCATTACTAAACTGGCATATCTATTGAGATTTATTTTGCCAGATTTACTAGAAATTCAAAATATATCCTGTTTGACAGACATTTTTTTAAAAAGAGGTAAATGCAATTTAAGTTATGCTATGCATTTCATAATTTAAATTTTCATATGACTGTCTTCTGAGGGCAATACTATATTATGCAAACACAAGATAACACAAGAAACACACATCAGAAAATATGTAAATTAAAATCTTAGAAGTATTATTTTTAAGAAGACTTTCTCTTTCACAATGAAAGAAAATTTTTACATGAAACACCTGTGAAACAAACAAATAAAAGAGGACTAAAGAGAGCAATCAAGACCAGTTGTAACATAGGTAACTAGTAAGTTTTCAGAGGACAATTCCTACTTGATCATCACTATTGTCATCGTGATTATTTCTTGAAATAGTCATCAGGGTTCTCAAATAATTGTAAACCTGTAAAGAAGGTTTTATTTGCAAGTCTGCTGTGTCAGTAGGACTATGTTTAGCTTCTTTAATCTAAGATACTGAGTTCATTTTTACTGTAGTGCAAAACCTGAAACTTCCAGCTTAGCTGAGCAGGGAGTTCTTTCAAAGTCTCCATTTCTGTAAAGGAGAAGAAAACAGCAAAAGGAAGACATATTTTTTGAGGTCACTTTTTTTTTTGCATGCTACCCCTTTACACTCAGAGTGCCCTTTTTTCTGTTTCTATGCATTTTGGAGAATGGAGCTAATTTCGATACCTATTTGTTCCTAAAAACAGCTTTAAGCATTGTGAAGCTCATGTTGGGTCTTGTGTTTGACAGACATGTCTGAAAATCTGATGCAATTTTTAATGGGTTTTCCTTTGAAGTGTTATGAGAAACTACAAGCCCTCTACAGATCTTAACCTTCCACATCTCTTTTCATATCAAGTCTATGTGAGCTTGTTTAACCATACATATTGCTTTCAGCTCATAAACACTTCAATTCCATATTGTGCCAGGGCATATTTGCAGGCATATCTGCCTGCATTATTCTAGACCCAGTCACTCCAGATTAACATAGAGCAGCACTTAGAAAGCCTCTAATCCCTAGCATGTTTATTTGTGCTAGTGTGCAATTCTGTAAATTATTATTATGTGTTTCCTCAACTAAAGAAACACTGAGTGCTGACAGCTTCGTTCTTGAACTTCAGGTACAGTCAGCATAGTGATCTCACCACTCTTTATTCACTGAAGACCTAGATGAAGTGCTCATTCAGCCTTGTACAGAAAAACATTCTGCAAATGCAAATAAACTTAATACAACTTATGCCCACTTTAGGCACACTACCGTAACAAAAGAGATGGAAAAATGCTTAACTTTCAAGTGCCCTACACTGTAATAGTATTAAATTCCATGGACCAAAGTTAGCTTTATTAAAAACTAAACTGCTAGCCTAATGTCTTCTTTTATTACTTGCACGAAGCTAAATATCTGGGCTGCAATCCATAGCTTCAAAACTGCAGCCATAGCTAATGATTTTCTGATAAATGACAGAGCTTGGACTCCCCATACTATTTAGTAAGCTCCTCTGTCAAAATTCCCCCTCACTCTTTTCTATGTCTTTCTTTTTTGTTGTTTTGTTTTGTTTGATTTGGTTTGGTTTGGTTTTTTCAGCTTTTGTTTTGTACCCTAGTACAGGTGTGATTTCTAACATAATAAATATGTTGAAACCCTGGGCACAGAGAATTTCAGGCTTTCTGTGCTGACAGGCACAGACACACAGGAGAACACATATTTAACCTGAGGCCATGGAAAAGGCTTCCAAAACTGAGTGATGGAACTGGAATTGTGACTGTGTGCTTTGAATAGAAGTGCGTTCTATTACATGGTGGAAAATTGAGAGTTTAAGGTTTTGGGATATGGTAATATATATGCCTCAAGATGGAGGTTTTAGGACATAGACTTGTCTTACTTTTTCTCCTTCTTCTTCATGGGTTTGAGTGATATTGTGAGATTGGGTAGAAAAGTCCGCAATTCAGAACACAGGTGTTTGCTTATTGTATTGGGTTAAAAATAAAAATAAATTACTTGGCATTTTATAATTGGGTAGTTGACACTTAAAAGGCCTTGTAGAAAGAAACCTGGGGCTCCATTTTTAGTCTGTTAGTTTGATGTGCTGAAGAACTCATGGTCTGTGAGACTGTAATATAGATAAGCAATAATAAACATCTGAGTCTGAACAAGAATACTGTCTCTCACTCATAAATCCTGACCCTGAGGAGAAGAGCCAGATAAGCCATGAGACATTTTACACAGCACTGTGCTGTATGACCTTCAGATTATGAGACTAAGGGATGAGGTGTCTGGATCAAATTTCTCCCCAAGGCACCCTATGAACCTCAAGAATAGGAAATCTTTGGGTCAGTGAAAATGGATTTTTGCATAATATTTGACTTTCCTAGGTCAAAACAAAATAAAGACAAAATATATATTCTGCTTAGTGAGTATTCAGGTGATTACCCATCATCTTTGTGTTACGGATTTGTTGACACAAATATCTTGATGTTCTCTGCAGACTTATATGAGAGCTTCTCTAAAAATAATTTCTAACTCCTATAAAAAGAAGTATTTATATAGAATTCTTGGGAGGAATCCAAAGATGACTTCTAGATCTCTGCTGGATTGCTGTTCCTCAGTTACTTGCTCAAAAAACGAGAGAAACCAGAGTAGTACACATCTCCTCCTCCATCAATGGATCCTAGCAAGAAATTAGTGTTACATCATATAAAACTGAGGTTCACAAACTCAGGTGGTCTTAAAATCACTTTAACTGATTATAAACTTCTGCATGGAAACAACAATAAAGTTTAAAAAGAAGTAGAAAAAAAACAGTTGTTTGCTTCTTTCTTATATTTCACATTGATCCAAACAGCTTCTTCCACTAATACTAGAGGGGAAAGATTCTGGTGAGAAAAGGGTAAATCCTGGTGAAAGTGAATTCAGACACTCAATAAACTGCCACTAACACATTTATCTTGAAACTACTAAGAGCAAAGAAATTCTGTACCTTGAGGTGAGCACTTTAAATATTGAGAAGGCATAGATAGGTCCTCTCTATGCCAGTTTGTCTAGTCAGAGTATAAACTACCTTGCCTGAGCTGTTTTCCAAAGCTAGATATGTTTTGTACTGAATCAACCTATAAAAATTAATTCTCATTTCCTCATGTTCAATCACTTGCACAAATGCGGATCTGTTTTTTGCAATCTGTATTTGCTACTGTTTTAGAAGACAAATCCTTTTACAAGGCAAAATCTCAGTGGTTGCATTCAAACTTTGAGAGATTCACATTTTTTACTCAATAAGATACCAAGTCTTTTTTTTTCATTGATCTCAAAGGAGACAGGATCCAATGAAACAACTTATGATTAATAATTTTTCTAAGTATAGGTGGATACAATGAGTAACATTTTTGGTTCAAAGTTATTAGCCCAAAGATTATCACTATATTTCCTGTTAGATAGCCTGTTCTTTTGTCTCACCATTCAAAAATGAAACCCATTAATAAAAGTTAAATAAAATAAATAAATCAAGAAAAAAACTAGTTATATTATGTCCCTTTGAACTGATGAAATCACAGAAAAAAATGGTTTGATATGGTCTTATATTTATTCCAGTTAGATGTTACAAACCACACAGAGAGAACACAAGCTGTGTCAAGCCATCCTTAAGATTATTCCTAATTAATATAGGGGTAGGTGTGTATATATTAAAGCTCTACTTTATTGTATCTTAGAGATGTATACATCTTGTCAATGCAGATCCATATATGTAAGATGTATAAAAGTAGAGTTTTGCTTTCTGAAATACTGTCAAAATAAGACATTGTGTAGGACACAACTCTCTGTTATCCCAAATTGCCAGAGTAGTAAGAGTGGCAGCAGAAGCTATCTGAATATCATAATTGCAACTCAAGGCAATAGTTATTAATCTGATCAAAACTTTCATTTACTTAATCAGACATATGATACAAGTCTTCATTTCCTTACACTTATCTGTCTATGGTTTACTTCACCCATTTCTGTGTACGGCTGTAACAATGCACCAGGTAATATTTGATCATTCTGCAGTTGTGTAGTCCACATTTTGTTTGCATATAGATTTGACGATATCATTATAAATTATATATTTTGCAAAGGTGTTTGATTTGGGATTTTGTTTTGTTTTGTTTTTATTTGTTTTTATTTTGCTTTTTTACTCCTTTTTTCTTTTGCTTTATTAGAGTCTGTGGATATGTGCTTTTTATGGTAATGACCAGAAAATTAGGTTAAATTAGCTGGTTGCTTTTAATGCTTCACTGAAGCAGCACTGTGATGTAATGGTTCTGAATTTCTAACTGGGAAGCTCCTTTTCCAATGTTATGTCTTATCTTCGGTTAGATGTTTCAGTTCTATAAAAAAAATCCATCGGGTAAAATAAATTTATTTTGTTCTAATATAGAAGATTCATACCTTTATTTCACAATGTCACCCCTCCTTATATCTCATTATTACTAATCTTTGGTATTGTGGTTATGCTAAAAGAAGTGCAAGCTACGGGCATTTTCTAGGAAAGATAGGAGTTAGAATGGTGAAAACTCCCAACATTAAACCAAAATAAACCAGTCAGTTCAGAGGCATGACCTTCAGAGGCTGCTGGAGCAGGACTGAAAACCTGTTTGACATAACAGGTTGAAGACAGCTTTCCCAGGCATCTTCTGTAAAAGCAGTGAAAGAATTTATAGGCAAGCAAGCAAGAATTCAGCTGAAGATTTCAGCTGAAAAGGCAAAGATCAAAAAAAGAAAAGGGAAAAGGATTGAGAAAGAAAATAAATGCTGTCATTTTTCTTGCAGGAACATTATATAAGCAAGAGGCAGAGACAAATTCTGGGCAACAGAAAAAGTAAGAGATCCTTCATACATGTTCTGGATAATTGTAAAGTTAGAACATAGAGATCATGCCTATTTACCAATATTCTGAACTCTCCCACGATGATTTTCTCTAAATCCATAACTCATACATGCTTTTGTTTGTGTATGTATGTAAACATATATAAATATTTATATATATTTTCTATTGAAACAATGCAGAAAAAAAAGTGACGTTCAAACTAAAAAATTTGGAATATTTGTTTTAGGAGAAACCTTTCCTTCCCCTAGCAAAGGATTTGGATTTTATTTTTTCATTCCATTTCAGTTAAACAGATTGCATAATAATTTCGGTTAACAGATTGCACATTCTCACTATTTAATTTTACAAACTTTGTAGTTCTCTCTGCATGTAGGTGGAATCCCCTAGATTGTGAGAAAAGGCCTGTAAAAAGGCACCAAAGCATTTTGCAGCATGTATGTTAATTCTTTATTAGCTCATTACAGAAGCTCTGTCTTTTAAGAGCCAGTAATATTGTACATCAACATGCAATGTTACCATACTTAATGTTTTAAACTTATATTAGCCTATTTTCCCTCATTTTCCTGACTGTCTTTCTCATCTATTTATAACACTTGTCCTCTGTGTAGGAAAGTTTGCTTTCTTTTGGATCTGTTTACCAGTTTTCACCAGTAAAAGGCCTTCAGAGTAGTACAAAATTGTTTGTTTACACTTACCCAGCTGTAGCTACCTATTTTCCCTTTATGAGATTATTTGTAAAATAGCCTCCCCCAAGAAAAAAGAGAAAAAATGGCAAACAGAAGAAGCACATGTCAGATACCCTGAAGTGGAGAAATACAGTATAGGGAATGATGTCTTAAACATCTTTTGGTAGCACTCAGATTACAGCTATTACAGGAGGTAGAAACACACTTTAGAAGACAATAAAACAGCACCTTGCAGTTTCAAGATAAAAACTTTCCCTGTGAAGACCTTTCAGGACTATATTGGCAGTAGTCTAAGAAAATTCCCCAAATCAATTGGGGATGAAGAGAAATAGCATGATGAATTGTGGGATGAGAAGAAATAACATGTTTTATTCTTGGAAGACATTTTTGACTGCTATGTTTTAAATAAAAAGAGGCCTTAGGAAAGATGCAGAGAATCTACCTCTGTCGACGTTATTCCTGTTGCTAGATAAAGCTGAATGTCAGAACAAGCCTAAAATGATAGATGTATTGCAGGCAGGAATAAAAGGAGGAGGGAAAGAGAACAAATGAGGAAAAAGCAATACAGAACATTCTTTGATTATTAGCACAGCAAATTAATGAAGTTTGAATTAACTGGAAATGATTTCACAATATAAAGTGGGAGACTAAAATACTTCAGTACTTTTTTGGAAAGAGAGTGTTGTTAGAGAAATAATTCAAGAAACCCTGATCTAATTTACATCCATTATTATAATGGTTGTTGGCACTGAAATGATTTTTTTTATCACAGTGATCCTTTCTGGAAAATTTAAAACTTAGAGCTTAAAGAAACAAAATTTGATGGTAAAAGACCTACTTTGTAAGGTTGAAGAAAATAGAATTATAAAATTCTTCTCAAGATTAACATTCAAAATCCAATTCTCAAAATAAATGTATCAAGATATTTAATTTTTTAAAATGCTTCAATCTGAATAATAGCTCTGAGATTTATATATTTGATTAATATTTAGAGGTATCAGATGTATAAATTAACAGATTTGTAGACAAGGCAGTATATCAACAAATTAAAAAACATAAATCATCTTCTGAATAATATTTCCAATTGTGTAAATTATATCATAAGCCATTAATATATCCCCAGGCTCCTCAGAAATTATGAATATTTGAATTTATAGAATATATCTTTGTGTTTACATTTTCAAATGTTTAAGTGCAGATCTAACAATCAAAAAGGAGTTTCAAACTCTTCTTTCAACTGAATATGATTAATTCATAGCAGGCCACAATTTTTCCTAGTTCATTTTTTGTTGTGCATGTAGCAGAAAGGTTCTTGCTTTCATGATTACTTTCAATTCTTCTTGAACTTTGCTTTTCCTATTTCCATCTCTCATATTCAGGCAATGTTTCAGTATTCCTTCTGGATAGCCTGTCATCATATACACTTCTTGTATATTACCTTTTTATTACATTTTTATTAAGAGTTGAGTCAGATGTCCTCTATTCAACCAGCTTGGAGTCATGTTGCACCAGTTTGACCTTCTGAATAGTGATTTGGATCATTCTTGTGCCTGAAGAAGTTTGTCAAGAATCTCTCCTTGACATCTTTTCAGGTTGGTTTCAGATAGGACATGTAACCAGACTCCATTCATTCATTCATTCAATCACAAAATGAAACCTGTTTCCTTCAAGTACAAATTTTGCAAGTTCAAATTTCTATTTTTTATTTAACTGACTCCTCTGAATAGCTAAAACAATACAATTTTTTGATTGCTGCAGTCAATTCTGTCATGGACGTTAATATCCCCAGTATTATTTTTCTTATTCATTTAATCAATGTTTTAATCAGCGGTACCAAATGATTGTCTTTAACACCTTCTAGAAATCTTCTGGATTTCTTTCCAGGAAATGCTGTGTGGAAAAAGTTTTTAATGAGAAGCTGGGCTTGTGATCATCTTTGCTCTATCACTGCCTACTCCTTTCCTCCCCACTGCTTTGTTAGCTCCAGAGATTGCCCTCAGTCTCTTTTGTGAGGCAGCACTTGGCACAGTGTCTGTTTGTTTGTTTGGGGAGGGCATGGTTAGTACATACCAATTTGTCTTGTCTGCTTCTTTCATTCTCATCTTCTGTTCCAGCACAGGCTTTTTTCAGGCTGAAGTGCATTCAGAAATATCCATCTGCTCAAGCATGGAGTCCCCCATAAACCTTATTGTGGATATCTGCTCCACTGTGGAGCACCACCTACTCTTCTGACCTTGGCGCTTTCTCCATTGTTTCCCTTCCAACTTTTTTTTCCCCTTTTTGTCCCCTTTTCTACTGTCTAGCTGACTTTTTTTTCCCCCCTCTTTATTAAACACATTACCTCAGACACCACCACCTGGTGGTCTGAGCCTTGTCCTCTGTGGTGCTGGTTGGAGCCAGCTGAAACCATCCACATCTGGCACAGGGCAGCCCTGGCCACTGCTCACGCAGGGCATCAGCAAAGACTGACTGTCTTAGTCAACGTCAAAATAATGGCTACCAGAGTCTCTTGGAGCTCAGGTAAAGGTTTTGGGCTCAACACTGATAAGTGAATTGAAATGGAAAAAAGAAAATGTACTCCTGGTCCCTCAGTCTTGTTCATAAGGATGGTGATTGAGAAATGCTGGAACTTGTCAGATAGACAAACTTAAAAATTAAGAAGAATCAAAAAGAATTAAAAAGAAACCAAACCAAACAGTTAAAACTAAATAAAATTAGATACTTGTGGTTTTTATAACCACGTTATTTTCACAGATCTCTTAATCAAACTAAAAATAATTTGTAAATACACATAAAACAAAATTATTAATATTAGTGAGCAAGTAACACAGTCTAGCAGAAGTTTTGTTAAATGTTTTACTAGATTGTGCATTTGTCACTTTGAAATTCGTCTTATGAACATATATACCCTCTTCTCAGTGTTGTGGTTGTTTTTATGTTTTCTTGAGAAGAAAAAACCTTGAGGAAAAATGTACAAACAGATTTCCTGAACAGCTGTGGAAATATACAGTGAAGGAAAACAATATGCTGGTCCAGAGGTGCAGAATTTGGTGAAACCACTGATCTCCAAACTCCAAATACATTCCTTTGACTTTGAGTGCATCTCTCAGGTTTTTATGACATAGGAATTTCATATTTTATGTGGGACAGAGTGAAGACAGAATTCTTCCATTATAATCCATTATAAACCAATGGGTTGTAATCATAAGAGGGAAGTAAAACAGAAAAAAAATCTACAAAGATTCTTTTGATTATTTTAGCCGTATTTTTTCTGTATTTGATACAAAAACATACTGACATCCTTTTGAGAGCCTAGCAGCCGTAAATTTCAAAAGTAAATGGAAAGATAGAAAAATTATAGAACTAAAAGCTGTCTGTTCCTCTTTAAAATATTTTTGGGGGAGAAAAAAAACCAAAACAACCTTATAGGATATTTCAAGCTTGACTTGAAAGAACTTGCTTTGTGTTTGAACTCAAGGGCAGAAGACAGCCTCAGGCCTCAGGGTAAAAATAAAAACCGCATGCCATATGATGTGTACATGTTAATGAAAAAATATATTATAGGAATTCAGGATATACAAACCCAGTGTTTTTTCTTTTTTTTTTTCTTTTTCCCAAAATTATAAGTCCTTCACTTTAGCTTTAGTATCTCAAGATATTCCTTAGATACTAAAAAATAATAAAAAATGAGAGAAAGACAAATATTTTCCGTATTTCTTTTTCTCTTTTTTTACTTTTTTAACCAGCTATTTTCTGTGTGATTTTGGTAAAGCAAATAACTTGGTAATTACATTTATGAAGGAAAGGAACTTAAATAAATGCTATAAAAAATTAAGTTACATTCAGGCCTGAGGATATAAATTCTGTCAATGGAATAAGAAATTACAAGAGCTGGGATTTGAAATTACTCTCTCAAATCACACTGTCCTCATTACTTTCAGGTAATCAAAAGTTCCAAGAAAAGTACAGTTAAGGGGCTGACTACCTACTTAAGTAACAAATTTTCCTTTGTTCTTCCAAGCCTTTTATTGATGTCTCCAAAGAATATTTTGCTAAAGGTTCTTCACAGGCAGAAAATAGTTTAATGCTAACAGAGTAATATCTCATTTGTAAAGAAAATTCAGGGATGTTTACATTATCAGTTTCAGAATTTTATCCATTTTGCTTTATACTGGTTGTAATCAACCTTTTTTGTTATTATTTGCAGCCTAAACCTAATGGCTGTGCATTTTAAACCATTTTACCCAGGAAAACACTGAAAACATTGTATTGTCTTTATTGCACCTGCATGACATGTGACACAACGTATTCTAGATGGTAGAATCTGTTCTGCTGTCCTTATAGCACCTTAAGTGTGTCTATAACACTTCCTATATGCATACCCACCACGCATACTCCATTATATCACTACACAGATGTACAGTAGCCCAGCAGCTAAATACAAAGTTTGGAACCCTGAACTTCTCTTTTCTCACTAGTCCAATTCTGATGTCTTTGTCCTGACTGCAGGCTTTCAGGTTGTTCAACTTCCTGTCTTTGAATTGAGGACTGCTTCTGGCTAACCATTTCATAAACAATGTCACACAAAAACATTCTCTTTGTCAGAGAATACAAGATACTCACAAGCACAGTGGTTTCAAGCTGAGAGGATTGCATGGCTCCAATCTGCCTTTCCAGCAATAACATCATAAACCAGCCTAAGCGTTGTTTTAAACAAGTAGTCTCCCCATGCAACAAAGTTTATGAAAAGAAGCACAGGGTTGATATCTACATAGGTAGGATTAAATTAAGAATAATTAGATGCTTCAGAGGAAAAGATAAAAAGGAAGTGGAGAGCAACACACAGGCAGGAACAAAAGAAAATTCTCTAAGGAAAATGTGTAAGCAAATTTAATTATCTGATGTTTCCTGTGGGCTACGACCTAGTACCTGTGCTGTTACATGAGCTTAGTTTTACATCTGTGGATTTCCAGGTTCATAGGAAACTGTCAGACCTGCAGTGCAGGAATAGTTATGCTTCTGTAATATGAGTTATGTTAAATAATGTCTTAGAAAAAGGGCATTATTCATTATGATCCCAGCAGAAAGCCACTTAGACTTTTTAAGTTATCATTTAAAATGCTATTTGTTTCAGCTAACACTCTACAGTAATACAGAAAGCCTTGTGCCTCTTTAGATGATGAAAGCCCAGGGCAGTGTAGCATCAAACAGGTCTCCTTGTGCAGTACATCATGCCAACCCTGTCCATAACAGAGCTACTCCCCTTTCAGTCATTCAAGTTACAGTAGGATTTTCTTGCAAGAAAAAAAGTCTTTTGTCCTCTCTGCCTTTGAAAGAGAAATTATGTTCTTCTGAGAACTTCTTTCTGAACACTTAGATAAAGATAAGGCTATGCAGGTGGCATAATCACCAGTAACAAGTGGGAGCTTCCTGTTGGTTAGCCCTGTTAGCTGGCTGAGCTTATTGTACTGAAACAGGATTTATGCTGCAAAACACAGAACTGAAGCCCAGAATGTGCATGAAACACAGCATAGGCTTGAGCCTGCTCAAGTTTAGTCTGTTGGGAATAACTTCCTCCTAAAATACAATAATCTTCCATTCAGAACCACTACCAGGTTCAAGGAAAAACAGAGTTCTGTTAACACCTTGGTGACAGATCTCCCTTTGTTGATATTCTTGATGGAGGCAAACTCTGAACACAAAAGACAGAGGTGAATTTCTGTTGGTTCATCCTTGTCTTCCAACAGCAGCTTAATTTCTAGGCCAGAAGAATTTTTTTGCCTGGCAAATTTATCAGCTGCATCTGCTGCTAGACATTATTTGATTTCAAATCTGTAAGTTACAATCAGATTGTTAAAATGTTATTTTGTTCAGAGAGATACAAAAAATATCTGATTTGTCAACCCAATTCAGTTAAGCATTGTGTCAGCCCCAAGATGATTAACTCTTACAAAGTGTGTTTCTTGGG
This sequence comes from Anthoscopus minutus, assembly GCA_013399455.1. Taxonomy (NCBI): domain Eukaryota; kingdom Metazoa; phylum Chordata; class Aves; order Passeriformes; family Paridae; genus Anthoscopus; species Anthoscopus minutus. The sequence continues at coordinate 18,517 of VWYI01024844.1, forward strand.
AACAGCAGCCATGAAATGACAATTTTCAATATTCAGTGAAGTAAGGAGAGGCATTAACAAAATCTCTAGCTTGGGCTTTCAGAGGGTAGACGGCCTGTTCTGGACATTGACTCAGATAGTCCCTTGGGAAGCAGCCTTTAAAAACAAAGAGGCCCAGGAAGGCTAGATATACTTTAAGAAAAAAATCTTGAAGGCACAGGATCAAGCCATCCTGATGTGCTGAAAAATGGGCCTGGCTGAACAGGGAGTTTCCACAGGAGCTCAGGGGAAAAGAGAGGTTATGTCACTTCTGAAAAAAAGGAGCAGGCAATCAGAAAGTATTTAAGGATGTCATTAGGTCATGCAGAAAGAATATTAGAGAGGTGAAAGCTCAATTGTAACTTAATCTGGCCACTTCTGTAAAGGGTAATTATAGTTACATAAGACAAGAAAAAGGCTGAGATCTTAACACCTTCTTTGTCTCAGTCTTCAACAGTAGGACTGGTTATCCTCAGGAGAGCTAGCAGACAGGGCTGGGGAGAAGAACGGATCTTCTGCAATCCAGGAGGAAGGAGTTAATGACCTGCTGAGCCACTTTAATGCTCACAAGCCTATAAAATTAGATGTGATTCATATTAGAGTGATGGGGAAGTTGGTGAACAAACTTGCTAAACCACTCTCCATTATTTATCATCAGTCCTGGTTAACTGGGGAGGTTCCAGATGGCTGAAGGTTGGTCATTGTGATATCCACCCATTAGAAGGGTCAGAAGGAGGTTCCACAGGCTGGTCAGCATGGCTGGTGTGCCTGTAAAGATTATGGAACAGATCATCTTGAACATGATCACAGGGAACCAAGGGATCAGGCCCAGCCAGGGAAGGTTTTGTAAGGGCTAGTCCTGCCTGACCAACCTTATGTCCCTTTATGACCACCCGACCTGCCTTGTAGATAAGGGAAAGTCTGCGGATGTTGTATACCTGGACTTCAGCAAAACCTTTGGCTCCATGTCCCATTACCATTTTCCTGGAAAAGCTGCAGCCCACTCTTGAAGAGGAGCACTCTGTGCTGGATTAGGCAATGGCTGTATGGCCGGGCCCAGAGAGTGGTGGTGAGCAGTGCTGCATCCAGCTGGCAGCCAGGCACCAGTGGTGTCCCTCGGGGATCAGTGTTGGGCCCAGTCCTGTTTCATATCTTTATCAATGATCTGAATGAGGGGATTGAGTCTACCATTAGCAAATTCATGGATGACACTATGTTGGGTCTGTATGTCAATCTGCTGGAGGGCAGGGATGCCCCGAAGAGGGTCCTGGACAGGCTGGATCAATTGGATGAGATAAAACAGCATGAGGTTCAACAAGACCAAGTGCTGTGTCCTGCATTTTGACCAAAATAACCACAGGCAGTGCCACAGACTGGGCACAGAGAGGGTGAAAAGTGGCCCACCAGAAATGGACCTGGGAATGCTGGTGGACAGCCAGCTGGATATGAGACAGGAGTGTGTTCATGTGGCCAGAAGCCAATATCCTGGCCTGTATCAAGAATAGTGTGACCAGAAGAACTGGGAAGATATTCTTCCTCTAAACTCAGTACTGGGAAAACCACACTTTGAGCCCTGTGTTCAGTTTTGGACCCCTCAATTCAGGAAGGACATTGAGGTGCTGGAGTTAGTCCAGAGAAGAACAACAAAGCTGGTGTTGCCGTGCCCAAGAAATAGACTTTGTAAGAGCAAATAATCTTGGGGTTTATTTTGACACAATGTAGGGTCTGGAGCGCGAGTCCCATGAGGAGAGGCTGAGGGAGCTGGAGTTGTTTAGCCTGGAGAAAAATAGGAAGACCTTATCAGTCTCTACAACTACCTGAAAGCAGGTTGTATCCATTCGGGGGTTGGCCTCTTCTCCCAGGTAACAGGTGATAGAACTAGAGGACAATAGTCTTAATCTGTGCCAGAGGAGGTTTAGGTTGAAGAAATCAGGAAGAAATTCCTCACAGAAAGGGTGATTAAATATTGGACTGAACTATCTAGGGCGGTGGTAGAGTTGCTGTCCCTGGTGGCGTTTAAGGAAAGACTATTTTGGGGACAGGTAAGTAGATCATATAATTAGCAAACCAATCTTTGAATTACAGTCAATTGAAAATAGAGTTGATTGAAAATGCATTGCTTCTATGCAGAAGAAGATAGATAAAAATGGAAGATTCCTACTTAACAAATAGTGGTTTGTATAAATACTGTACAATATTTCTATTAGTTCTTCCTACCATGTCTATTTTATCTCTCCAGGAGTTTATAGGTGTAACCATAGATATAGTAATCATAACTCGTATGTTTTCTTGAGGAGTTAACCTATGGCTACCATCAAAGTTTTAGGTTCCTTTTTTTATATAGGATAGTTGACATGGTCTTCTTGGACAGAACTCTCACTTGATTGTATTAATATATGTTTCATTGAATAACCACTTTCTAATCACACATTTCTTTGTCAGTAAGCTATTCTCCTTGTTATTTGCTAGTTTACTGATCTCCCTTTTTTCTTATAAGAAAATGCTGAGAGAGCTATGACCATCCAGCCTTTAGAAATAAAGGCTCAGGGGAAATATAATCAATGTTTATAAATACCTAAGGGGAGTGTGAAAAGAAAATAAAAATAGTATTTTTTTCAGTCTTTTCCCAGTGGATTAGCACAACCTGAAATTCAGCAAGACCCTTCTGATCAACAGGAAACACTTGTTTACTTTCAGGGTGACTGAGCAGGCTTCTGGCAGGACCTGTGAACATACAGGGAGAGAGGCCCATGCAGGACTATATATCCTGGTAGGACTTGTGAGCCCATGGGGGATCCACACTAGAGCAATCTGTTTCTAAAGGATTGTATCCCTTGGAAAAGGATCAGAGAACTGTAAAATATCTTGAATTGAAGGGACTCCCACAGATCACTGGGTCCAACCCTGCACAGAATAACCTTAAGATGAACACCTTGTGCCTGAGAGCATAGCCCAAACTCTTCTTGAACTCTGTCAGGCTTGTCACTGCTTCCCTGGGTTCCAGTGCTGAGCCACTCTCTGGGGGAGGAAGTCACTCCTAAAACTGAACCTCAATGTTCCCTGACACACTTTCATGCCATTCCCACAGATCCTATCACTGGTGACCAGAGAGAATGGATCAGTGTCTGCCCCTCTGCCTCCCCTTGTGAGGAAGCCTAGACCATGATGAGGCCTGCTACAATGAGAAAGGCTTTGAAGCACTGCTGGAGTGGGTCCAGAGAAGAGCAGAAAAGTTGGTGAAGGATCTGGACCACACATCTTATGTGGAGCTATAGAGGGAGCTGGGCGGTTGTTTCGCTTGGAGAAAGAGGCTCAGGGGACACCTTTAAGTTCTCTACCTTCTGATATAATTTTGTGTTGGTTTAGTATTGTTTAACATTTGCTAAATCTTCAGCTTTACTCTTGATATGGTGGGGCATGGAAGTATTAAGAGAATCTGATCTAAGATCTTAACTAAATGACTTTTTAGGTTGACAAAAGATGTATCTACTGAACTGTAATAAACAAAGAATAATAAGCAGGCTTGACTGGAAAAGTTTTGTCCATGAGTCTCAAGATATATGTCATAGGAGCTATGGTAAGATCAAGGATTTAGGCTCCTTAATTGTTATTTAATTTTTTCTCTTCAAGGTAATTTTATATTTTTATATTTCTATATTTCAATAAAATATTTCTATAAAATATATTTATATTTATATATTTTTAAAAACCCCTTTATTTTCGTGGACTAAAACCCCAAGCCTAAAAAAAACCAAACACCCAAAACCAAAGATTTTTCCTGAATAATAATGAATTACCACCATTATTTAGAAAAACAAAAGACTAGTTTTCAAGTTTTGCATTACTATGTTAAAATAGATACTGCATTTTAATAGCCATATTTTTGAAATCTCATCAAGTACTGGCATTCCCTAGTGATGATGACTGATATAGGCTGCTGTTTTTGACAAAAGTATTTTCCAAAAGGAAAATTTCCTAGTATCATGCTTTTAAAGAAAATGAAAGGGATATTTTATAGTATTAGAGGAAAAAAATCCTACTGTACCTAGGGCAACAATAAATATAGCAAAGCATAAAGTATTCACAGAGCTTTTTTGTACTAACAAGGAAAAATTGTTATATCTTCATGGTGTTATTATGTCACATTGAAATTCTTTCAACACAATATGAAGTCTGTTATAGAAGGAATTAAATATAATTTTGCATGTGTGAATGATAAATGCAGGGAACTTTGCCTATAGTATTCATTTTAAATTTCATGGAGCAAACAAGCTACCATATAGTTTATCTTTCCTTTAAGAAGCTAGACATTGCAAAGCACAATGAAATATTTATACATTCTGAATGTTCTCCAGATTTGCTCTTATGTGTTTTTTGTTTATTTGTTTGTTTGTTTTACAAGGATGGAAATCAAACCAAAGCAAACATGAAAGTAATCCAGTAGCTTCATTATTTTATTTACTGATTTGTTTTGTATATTTACTTCAATGAAAGAAAGAGTGTAGTGAAATTTTCCAGATTTGTGCAAAGTCATCATTCATATATTTTACACTGCCTTTTCTACACTTGCAAGGAACTCAAACATGTCTGGGATCTTTCATCTTAGTATTTTAATAAGACAGCTTCTTAGAAATTAAAATAAATTATTCTCTTTAGGTGTCTGTTGTGGTCATGCAGTAAATAAAATATCCCTCTCAGTTTAAACACAGACACTTTATATATCAGTAAAATTACTCTGCCTACATTCTTTTTTTTAATCACAATTTTATGTTTCTTTTGTTTTTTAAATTAATCGTATTTTTGTGGGGATACAGTATGTATATCCTTCCACCTTCATACTTTCTGAATGACATTGAGCAGAAAACAATGAGGTATCAGCGTAAGGCATTTCACTTTTCTAAAATTGCTATTGAATTCCGTGATGATGGAAATTACATCTTTCAGTCCCCAAAAACCATGGTTACATAAAATTTGATTTTTTTTTTTAACTCTCAAGAGTGTAGGTCATTACTGAACACATTTTAAACATGAATGAGTTAGCTACAAATAGATGAACAGTTTGTTGAATACTATACAAACAGTAAAAACCAACCTGAGATTAGATTTCTTCCATAGCCCAGTTCACCACATAAATTTAGTGGAGAACAAATTATGAATTATGGACAGAGAAGAAACCACCAAAATAGGCACATTGCTATCCTTGTTGGTGAAGATTCCATGAATGTGAGAGTTTATATTTAATTACGATGAAATAATTTATATTTTGCTTTATGATGTGCAATGCTTTGGCAGATGATAAATGCATGTCCAAGTATATGATGTAAAAGAGTTATTCACATTTTGAATGGCCCCACAACAGGTTTGACTGGATGCCTCATGTATTAAGATATTTCTTTTGGATACTGGAAGTCTAGTCTAGATGCAAAGGTTACAATGTATCAAATATTACATCTTTTAAAATAAATCTATTTTTTAGATCAATATTTTTATATTTTCTTTGTCTTTGTCCTTTTAAATATAACATCTTCATTCTGAAAAAATACTTGAAGATATTAAGCAGCAGCAATATATAATACATCATATATAATTAAGAGTAGAATTATTTTAATATGTATTGTTGCCTAGAAGATTCAGTACCATGACAGTAACTGAAAAGCTAAAAAACCCCTATGAAAAATGCTTCAGTATCCTCCAAGAAAAGTATTCACATTCAAGAGAGTAATTTTGTCTCTTATGCCCACTTAATGGATTTTGTTAGCTCAAAATTGAAAAGCACACATAATTGGTGTCTTGGTTTAGGACAAATTTG
>VWYI01024845.1:0-25502 GCA_013399455.1 Anthoscopus minutus
CACAAAACCAAAAACCCAAACCAAACCAAAAACAAAGCAAAAGAGTCAGAACCATTAGGTGTCACATTAACTCAGAAATGAGTTTCCTTCCTGCAGGCCAGTAGCCCATGGCAGGTCCTCTCCAATTCCCTGTATTACTGAAGCACAAAACCAGCAACCTCAGAGTTCTCTGGCACACAGCAATACCACAGTGGGTTAGCTCCCTTAGAGAAATGGCTCAGCTTCCAGCCTGGTATCAAAAAAATTGCTTCTGCTCTTTACCTGACACAGACATGCTTTGGCAAATAAAGAGAAAAAAGACCTGCCCCACTTGAATCCAGGGGTCTCTCTCCAAATGCTCAGTACCCAGTTTCCCTGTACTTTGTGATGTCAAAAAGTAGTCTCTGGACCACAGGACACCTCACTGATTCCAGACACCACACAATCATCCACCTTCCCTCTTGAGCCATGAAACCTGAGAAGATACAGCACACTTCGGCCATATATATAAGTCTCAAGACAATACAAAACCAAACATTTATGACTCCTGTTCCCAGGTACTGATGAAATGGAGAAGCCAATTTTTAGGAGCTGAGTCTGGCCTTTTTCAGAAAAATTCCCTCTTGTCCCTTAATTCAGGTGACCCATTACCTTGTACAAATGTAAGACCACTTGGCCTACCCAAGAGCGAGGGCATAGAAGCAGGTGCGACCCATTCGTGAATCTGAACAAAACCAATGCAGTCCAGGTGCCTCCAGTAGTCACCTTTGCTAGCTAAAGAAATCTATCATTTGCTAGGTTTGAGCTCCTTCAAATAATTTATTTGATATGGTCATTTGCTTACAGCTTGTTAAGTCACTCTATCCTGCTAGCTGCCATTCATCTTCTGGATTTTAAATGGCTTTCCTACCTGAGTAAGAAGTTGCATTTATTTTACATTGAGCATTCCCAGAGTACTTCAAGTATGCACAGAATGGCAGGTCTGGATCTTCAGATAAAAATGAAAGTCATCTTGCCTTTAGCTTTGACTACAGTCCTTGCTTTAAGCCAAATTAAGGATGGCAACAACTATGCACAGCTAATGCCTTTGGGATGATCCCACATGAAAGCAGCATGACCTTGTGAGGCTCAGTGAAGAAGTGGCTATGCAGGGTATTCTTCTCATAGAATCGTGATATATACATAGAAATCATCTCCTCATCCTGTTCTTTTGTTGCAAATTAATGTAGTACCAATTTCCTCACATTCCACTGCAGATAAATCTGGCTACCTTCCATGATTTTATTTGCAGTATTACCTACATTTTAAAAATTATTATGGCTTGAATGCACACAGTTTGCACTAGTTCTCCTAGTTTTGGTCCTATCATGTATTCCTTCATTTTATCAACGCCAATTAAAAAAAATAAAAGAAAACCATGCCTAAAATAATTTGTGGTTCAACTCTCAGATGGACATGCATGAAACTAGCTGGTATTTACGACACATATCAGGAGTGATGGAGTATCTATTTCTAACTTCTTTTTAAAGAATTCCACCTCTTCTAGAGAACTGTCCTCTTCCCTTTTGAGCGTGGTTCTGTTTGTTCCTGCCTCACAGAACAGAATACATCAAAGGAAAATAATAATGTATTTTGGCAGCTGCAGCTAGCAAAGAAAGCATCTACTTTAAGACTTGAAGAAATCAAATTAAGGTTAAGTTCATCATGTCCTAGCCAAGAAAACCTGCAGAGAGGTATGCTTACAGTGAAAGCAAAGCTGGAAGCTTATTCCACAAATTTCAGTTACCAATTGTAAGGAAGGAAAAACAGAGTTCAAAAGAGGCTGTGGAATTGAAAGTGATTAGCCTTCAGTGACTTTTTCAGTTTGAGAGACCTCATGAAAAAATTATAAAAGTATTTTCATCATCATGTCTTACTTATCTGGATATAAAAATATCAGGAGAGGTGATTGTCTCAAATGCAAGGAAGTCTCTGCTTTGAGTGATGCTGTAGCTCAGGAATAATTTCAGATATGGTAACTCAGGCCACTTCTAAGAACATGCAAGTGCCTTCCCTAGAAGCAAAGCTGAAATCAGTAGGATGATCCACGTGGTCTGGTTTCCATCTGGACTACAATGTATTTTAGCATCTGAGTCTTTCTACAGTCTCAGTGCAGAGGGCATAGACCTGGGGCAGAAGCTCTTTAAAGCTCCACTCTCTCCAGCCACATGCCTTACTGCTTTGTATTTCAAGAACTAATGACAACATGCACACAATTAAGCTGTCAGAAACATCCCAAACAGCTCAGAGGCAATCTCAGCACAGAGGATTTTGCTCTCCACAGATTGTGCTTTGCACCTTTCAAACAAATACCCAAAATCCTCGAGCCTACTTTACAGTCAGAACTGATCCACTTCACTTCTCCAGTTTTTTGCTGCTATTTTTATACCTGCACCTTCCTCTCAAACAGGAAAAAAAAAATCAAATTAAGTAAATTCCTGTAAAGGGTAAGTAATATTTGAAACTGACTGACTGAATTTAAACTCATAAATTGTGTGTCCACTGCCTAAAGAAGCAGAAAAAAAAATGTTTAACTTCAACAGCTATCCTAAATATGATCCGAAAGTGAATATGACTATTAATATAATTCTTCTCAGCAATAACCTTTTAGAGTAACTGAAGTAAGAATTAACTGAAGTCAGCAATATTTTTCCATGTAGGAACCCAGATTTCTTAAAATGCTGAGCAGTTTTCCTAGAAGAAATCAACGTCTTCTACCTGAAATTAAATACATTATGATCCTAATAAAGAAAAAAATGTATTGTTAAGTAAAATTGTAAAAGTAGTTACACTTATTTAGCTATTGCTAAACAATAAATAGCAGAAAATATTTTAGAAAAGCTTAAAATCTCTGTCTTTAACACCATACATCTCCTGCAACAAGAAAAGTGGACTGCATTTAATTTTTGCTTGAAAATTCATGCAACAACACCTTACAAAGCTGAATATATAATGGGTAAGACTTGCATAGTCTGGTTTAAAGTGCAAACAGGCAAAGTCATTGAATCACTCTCCTGACCAAGCTAATGTGTACAAAACTTCAGTGCACAAACTGCAGTTATTTTGAACACTGCATGTGGGCACAATCAATTACCACCTGTTCAAGTACTGATGCTCCTACACGACATTTCAAAATATATTTTCTCCAGTACTGCCAGTAGTTATTTTTGGCACATGCTCTTACTTTGTAAACACTTTCGCCTCTACTACCTCCACTATTATCTTGACCTAGCATTTTCCTTCTGCTCTGAAACTACACTTTGAACAGACAGAACCAAAATCCAGAGCCTTTCTGATTCTCAGAGGCACGTTGTGACTGTAGCTACAGCCATGCAAGTCCAGAGTGTGCATTTGCCCAGCATGGGAGGTAAGAAAGTGCTTAAGTCTGAACCAAAGGGACTACATCGATAGAACAATTGAGGAAGAGCCTAAATAAAATCAGATGCAACTGATAATTTGCATTTAGAAGAACAATAGTCATTTGCATTTAAAAGAATGATCAACATTTGGTAAACATCTTTTTGCAATGTAATTATGATCAATTTCATTCAGGAAAAAAATGCCACTTGAAACAATATATTTTCTTTACTAACAAGATTCTTAGGGGGAAAAAAATCAATTTTATAAAAAGCACTTAGCAAGATTTAAATCAGGCCATTTGCCTTCATGTACCATTTGATCAGATAGCATGTAATAGAGGTGACAAAGCCGTTTGAATTTTCCTCCACGACTTGAATTCCAGCTAATTTTCTTATGCAAATAAGGGCTAACTAGTTACTTTTAAAATTCTATGTCTCTTGACTACAAAAACTCTAAATAGATTATTCGTAGCTCTCAAGTTTAAGTGGTTTTGAGTGTATTCTCATCTCAGTGCACAGACAGCTATGCCTAAGCCTCTCATTAAGGATAAACCACCTCTCATTGAAATGAGAATATACCCCTAAGGGTTTCTGAATTAAATTCATGTTTCATTATTCATCCAAATTATTTTACATTTTCATAACAGAGACATTATCTGTAACTTTGTGGTGAAGGCAGATATACTCCTTATAATCTGTACTAGAATATAAATACAAGGCTATGCAGTTCTAGCATGTCTGTTAAAAGGTGGTAGGATTGGAAGATGCATTTGGCAGGACAGTTTTGCTGTCAAAACCTCTGTCAGTGCTCAAGGATTGTTTGCTATTTGTCAGGACTTTTGTGTTATTTTATTTAATGCAGATTAAGGTACATTTCTGCCAGTCAGAAGATAGGCAAGAAGTTTTGTTTGACAGAGTAAATGTAATATCTGATAATCAGGCTAAAGGGAGACAAACAATACAAAAGCTCAGTTCAGCTCTCATCAATCCAAAGCTTGACTGTGTTTTGCTGCAGGGTCCAGCATATACCTAGAAATATACATGATCTAGATCCTGTCCTCCCCATCGATTTTTTTTTATTTTTTAAAGTATCTATGTAACCAATTTGTCAGTTTGTGTTACATTACCCCTTTACCTCTATCCACACATGGAAGATACTTTATCAGCCTTCAGCTATGAACTCGAAACTTTTCAGTTTAAAGCCATTCCAAATATTTTCTTGTCTCACTCTCAACTCAATTAGAAACCAATTAACTAATCAACAAATGAAAACATGCTTGAAATCAAGACCTCACACACTTTTTTTGTCTTTAAACCATAATAATGAGCAAATAAAAATTACATGCATACCAAAGAAATGCAGGGGAAATGAAAAAGAGCAAACTTTTTATGTTTTGGAAACCCATGTGGCTCTGAGGCTAATAGGAAGAGAGAAAAGTAATAATTTTAATGTTTGTCTTTGTGCTTATTTTTCCCTTCCCCATAGTTCTACAATTCATGTTATTGCTATAGTATCCATTAGGGAGAGCTTTGCTGAACGACTTTTTCAGATGTGTCTGAGCAATTTATTTCTTTAAAACTTCCTCCTAATATAAAAATTATTTAAAACAAGGTACTTCATTGTTTTTTTAACTGTGTATTTAATATATCCTGGTTTGAAAAACAAAAAAAAAGGTCTATAAAGCAGTGGCCAGAATTTACCTTCAACTCAAAACAAATGTGAAAAGAGTTAATTTGACCCCATCTATAGATTAATATACACTCTGTTTTGAAGGGCTTGGATCTATGGGTTGTGTAGGTCCATGCTCACTTGTGACACTGTGCTGAGCACCTCAAGGCACGTTTCAAAAATTCTCAGTTCTCACAAACATCAGAAGGAAATAAAGTCTCTCAACCCACAGGACAGGTCTTCTCAAAGCATAGTACTTTAGACTGCCAACAGAACAGTCTTCTTCCAAAGGTAATCAGTATTTATCATTTAGCATGTATTTTGGTTTAGAAAACCTATATAACTAACACAATTGTACAATTTCACAAAGGAAATTAAATCCTTCAGCTACACTGTTTCTCACTTTAAATGCTAGGTGCTCCAGGATTTACTGAGATATTTTTAATATAGGCAAACCCCTAGCTAAGTGGGAGAAAATGTTACTTGGAGGATAGTAAGATACCAATCTGGTTTAGAAGTCATTCTCTTCTGTAGGATGAAAATTTTTTTTAAAATCTGAAAATATTCATAAACCAGGAAAACAGAATTTATAGTATATTGAAACAAACTTTCTGCCTTAAACTGTGGTAATGTGGACATTTCAAATTCAATCAAAATGACAAAAAAGGTCTAAGGGACCATTCATTGCTCTGCAACTGCCTCTTAAAAGTTTTACACAAATTTTAATAAAACACCAAACATGCAAAAATAAAGGTCTATATGCCAGCAACTCTTTATTGCTCATATTAGCTTACATTTCACACTCATTACAAAATAGAAATACCAAATTAATATTGAACCCAGTGGCTTCCCTTGGCAAAAAACTTTTTTTTCTAGGATACAGTGAAAATAGTTTTTCAAAGTCATAAAGTAGATTAAGTTATCTACTTTCTGTTAATTTAATAGGCAAACCAGAAAGACCTCAGTGTTGGCATTTAATGCTTAAGATAAAAATGACTGAACTTACCAGGACACACTCTCTTACTATTGATTTCAACATATTTTGCATACAGAATGACTGCATCCATCATGGAGTTTCAGTAAGCATTCCTGCACATTTTTTCAGGACATGGGGATAAAATCATTTATCAAATATGCTCACTCAGGCAGGAATTTGGTTCTGAAACACAATCAGCTAAAGAGCCCTTAGATATTCTCCAGGAAAACTGAGAAGGCAGGACAAGGAGATGGGAAACACTTGTGCATCGTGTCAGCAGTAACCGTGTGCACTGGACTAACATGACTCAGAAGGATCCATCACACACCTAAACCTTTCAGAGTTCATATTCTGTCAGGACAGTTACTCTGCTGCACTGGCTCACAGCTGCATAGCTGCAGAGAAATATTCCTTTCCAACAGAAAATTTTCTGCCTTTCGTCTCAGCACAGAAATTCCCTTACTTCTTTTCTAATCTGATTCCCTCCAGACACTTTTAAGCAGAAAACTACTTTAAGCAGAAGATTAAAACATACAATGCAAAATATTCCCCAAATTCAAATGAGTTGGCTTCTAATATTGGGTGTTATCCAAAAGGCTTATTCTGACTGACTTCTGCTGCTCACCAAGGTGTGAAAAATGCCCAAATAAGAGCACTAAGGCAGCAAGGGAGCCCATAGCCACTAAAGACAGCAGCATTAGAGTGTCAGTGTCTTTCCTTCAGCAATGAGAGGCTCTTAGAATGGAAGGCTATAGTACTGACTACTGCATGTACAAGTTATTATAAGAAAGTCAAGCAAATCTGCACCTCAGTAGCAGTGTTTAAAATTAGAGTGGTAACTAAAGCAGATGTGAAAATTTTATGAGAAAAGACAGGCATTACTTTAACCACACAAGAATTCTACTCTGAAATCCCAAGGGGTGAGGGAAATGTTTGGTAGGGCATAAAAACCTTAAGTATAAAGGTGTCTCCAATGTATTTTTTACACTCACATTTAAGTGAGATCTATAGCTTTACTGCCTGTGGATCAAGAAAAGTATAAGTCACACTTCAAGCTTGCTGAGCACATGCTGTGCAGGCCAGATTCTTCTGGAACAAACAGATATTAAAATATAAACCCCTGCATGCTACTCTCAAGCAAGAAAGTTAAGAACTTGGATCATCAAGATAAATTCATATTATTGTGACTCCACAGTAAGATTAATTTAGTTATGTAATCTGACATAATTCCCATCTTCAGGACTGCTTTTAAAAGCCCTAGCAATATTGTTAAATTAGATCTGTCTAACCTCTAAACTTCACAGCACAGGAGCTATTGAAGCTTTATATCCTATGTTAATGGGATGCACGCACACATTATATGTTTATATACAGTTAAAATCCCTGTATCTACTAATCAAAAGGAACTCTGGATATGAGATTTATGTCAGAGATTATTTATATTTGTCATACTGGAAAGTTGTCTAAACCCTGTGCCATCAAATATGTTAAACTGTGTTCTTCAAGAAGCCATGTTGGTACAGCTTTGGAAAGAATATCTAAAACTATATGAAGACAGTGAATATTTCAGACCCTTGGAGACTCTTAACATTTATCAGAATAGTCTTCATGTTTAACACCAAGATCAACCAAACACATAATATGCAGCCTCTGTCCACTACAGCCAGGCATGGACCTCTATACCAGATGTATATGACTAAAGATTTCTTATAGTTCTTTGATGCTAAAAAAATTCAATTATTCAGTTATCAACAGGAGCATGACAGTATAAATAATTGTAAAACATGTATAAATATGAATTAAAGACACTGTTGGCCCCCAAATCATATACTCCTTTGGAATATGTTCTGAATCTCAAAAGCATGTATGTTTTAGTTTGATGCATTTCATGTACCAACTTTCACAGCATGTTCTTATTTCCACTGCATCATGAATTTACTCGAGACTAATGGCTCCCAAGGGAACTGACATTTTATTTGTACTTTTTCAGTAAGTTACTGAAAATTATATTGTCATGAAAGAATGACATAGTTTATGCTCTAAATGCTTGGAAAAAGAAATAGAAGTAAAATAGCACTGCATCTTGCATCTCTATTTTTTGTTTGTTTTATTGCATTCAATTATCTCATCTACTTCTCTTTTAGAAGCCTGCTTCAGTGAGTGTACTGGAGTACACTCTATAAAGAAGCAGATTACGTCCTCCACAACTGAGCCATACACATCGATTCATCAAGGAATGCAAGTGAAAAGTGCAATGACCAGTGATTTGAAGGACAGCAAAGCAAATTTTCCCATCAGGATCAATGTCACAGAGGCAAGAGGTGTGCAGTCTTTAAGCAAAACACACAGTTTAAATGCATAGAGAAACATATGAGGCACAGAGCATGGAGAGGCAAGAGAAAGCACATTGAGATTGTCAAATGAAGGAAATGATAACTTATCAGAACAGATCTTCATCCTGAAATATCTCATCACTGACTTTTCCATTCTTTACCCTTGGGGTGGCAAGCAGCATCTTGATTCAAGTAAGGCAAGCAGTGATGATGACAATGATAAAAATGAAACCATTCAGAAGTAAGGAGCAAGAAAGCTCACAGTAACAGATTTACATTGGGTGTTTAGTTTCACAGAAGAAGCACCTGAGATTTTCAGGTGACTGATCTTATCTGAAAAGAGAGCTACCAACCAAACTACAATCCTAAATTGTGTGTCCTTCTGAAGCCCCAGCACACAATGCCTTTCTTATTAAGAAAAGTGAAAATTGCTTCTTAGCAAAAAATAAGAAGTCAGCAATGCCTGAGTAAAGCTGCCTCTGCCTTACTCCCTTGGAGGAGTATGGGACTGTATGATCAGCTGTATGTGCATGACTGAACTCAGGGATACTCTTGCTGTATCTCCCCAAGAAGAAAACCATTGCTTTTCATTGAGAGGCATCTTACAGGATGGCTCAAAAAGTCTATCTGTAACTAGAGGTGCAATGGTGCAATGCCACATTGCAACTCCTAAGCAGGAGAGGTTTTACAAAAGAAGAAATACAGCCTGGAGAAGTTTAAAGCTTGTCCTTTTAAAGTAATCTTTTTTGATTATATGGTGCCTTTCTCAGAGATATTTTCCTGAGTCAATAAGCTTGAAGGTATATTCCAGAAAACATCACTATAAACTTCACCTGTTCTTATACATTAGCATGACCAAGAATAAGAGCTAGGATACCGGCAGTAAGAGACATTTGTTCCTATGTTAAACTCCAATGTTAAATTAAAACTGAACTACAATAAATAAATTAATATAGCAGAGAATTTTAATAATGGAAAACTATTTTGATAGATGAGCACTGTAGATTGAAAAGGGAACACACTCAGGATGTAGAGAGGCAGCTCATTAATGCAACAGAGAAGCATTTGCTAAAGCTTGGTGTAGGTTTAGATTCAATGGCTTTTAGGGGCAAATCTCATGGCATTCATCCAAGAAAAATTCCAAGTGAATAAGTATTTTCTCTTAAGACTGCAATATTTATCCTTTAGAAATACAAAATAATCAAGAATAAGCAGTTTGGATTAATTGAATCCAATAGTAAATTCATTTACACAAATACCAAAAAGAAAAATACCCTTTTGTTAGCTAAGTAAAACTAATACACTTCTAAAAGTCTACTTTATTTCTACAATTACTTATGAACTACATATTTAATGTACAAATATCATAGTTTAGTTACTTAGAAACCCAGACCAAGCTTACAATAATAGCTACTGGCACAAGCTAGTTAAACTTGGTATTTCACTGCAGATACTGCAGTTCACAGTCTGTAAGTCAGGGATAAAATGTTGCATAAAACATTTCTAACTTGGTGAGTTTAGAAATGTAATAGAATTCAGGCTCTTACAACAGATGTTACAGAGACAAATCTTGGGTAGGGATTTTAAACATCATATCTGTGGACACTGAACTAAATTGGCTTAAATTGATCTCCTGAGTATGCTTTAAAATGAGATGATTTCTCACATCATAGTCCCAAAACCAGATTCCAGAAGAAGGAAGACTCCCACTGAGATCTAAGCAGACAAAAATTTAGCACATGTTTAATCATAAAATTGAAGGTAGGAAGTATATGAAGCTGGTGTAGTTTTATCACCAAAGTATAGTATCTACAGGTAACTCACAATATTCAGAAGCTTGGTTTACATAAGCAGAGACTATTCTCTCACACTGATCTTCCTGCTGTTCTTCCCTCCCTTAGTCCATTCTGCAGGCTCTGAAGCATTACCTTCCTTCATTTCTGCCCATGACAACAATTCAAGCATGTTAATCTTTCATAAAATACTTCATCACAGACAGCTAGAAGATCAGTTTTCTTATTTTAAACAATGATACATGAGTGTATTCTCAAAAAACACAAAATGGTATTTCAGAAAGTAAAGAAAAAACCTAGGAAACCACATGACATTTCAGAAAAAGTTCAATTATACAAAAAAGGACATAAATTTCAGTCTTAAGAAAGCCCTTGAGACTGAGAATGAACTCTGCAAAATCATTAAAGTCTCCTGTATTATAAGAAGTCTTTCTCAATTAGTTTGGAAGAGGCCTCTAGGTTCACAAATATTTCTCCCTTGTTATCATACATAACCACATCATATAAGCTCTTAGATAAACTTAGCAAATTTAATCTGAAAACCAATCTTGGACTGTTGCTCTAAAACCTCCTGTAATTGGAAGTAATAATTTTTTTCTGTTTTCCAGCCCACAACTATCCATGTGTGGGTCAACTTGTGTATCTACCCCTACTATCCTTTGATTCAAATAGTTGTTCCCTTCCTGTCATTCAGTTCAGTTCTTTGCAAACATATAGAGAACCATTTTGTGACTTTCCAGGCTTAAGAATATCTTGTAACATATTCTCTTTCCTTTATGTGTCCTTTTGCCAAATATAAAACTTATTTTGCCAATGAGTCATAAGATTTGCACAGTTATTCAGATGAAATTTAGCCACTAAGATTGTGCAGTAAAATGTATTCTTTTGCCCCTTCCATGTCAAACAAAGCATTCTCACCACTTAAGTAAAACTCCTCTTCACAGCCATGAGGAAGTGGCAGGAGTCATGGAAATTCCATCACCACAAATGGAGAGGGTTGGAAGGAATCTTAGATCTTCAGAAGAATGAAGCTCATAGAATCATGGAATGGTTTGGGTTAGAAGCGACCTTCAGAGCACTCATCTAGTTCCAACCCTCCTGCTATGGAGGGACACCTCCTACTAGACCAGCTTGCTCAAAGACCCATCCAATCTGACCTTGAACACTTCCAGGGATGGTAAACTCACATCTTCTCTAGAGAACCTGCCCCAGTGCCTCACCATTCCCATTGGAAAGAACTTCTTCCTAATATCTAATCAAAACTCACCCCCTTTCAGTTTGAAGCCATTCCCTGTCAGTACATGCCCCTGTTAAAAGTTCCTCTCTGAAATATTTGTAGGCCCCCAGTACTTCTTCCAGTACTGGAACACTGCTCTAAGGTCTCACCAGAGCATTCTGTTCTCCAGGTTGAACAACCTCAATTCTCTCAGCCTGTCCTCCTCCAGCCCTCTGATCATCTCCTGTGACAATGACAACCAAGACTAGAGGAAAGCTGCAGGATCTGGCGATCTCTGGGAGAAGGCCTAGTGGTAGGAATGTAGAGATTTCCCTGGCAAGAAGGAAGAACCAAGCACACAAAGCATAGGCTTGGCATCAGACAAGATTCATCTTTACAGGTGTCATGGGAGCCTACACATCTCCCTCACCCCTGTCCACTCAAGCATAAATCCCACCTTCCTCCTAGAGCATCCACCTCCCTTCAGCTGCAGCTACTTGTCAGTCTGACTCATGCCAGCCTCAACCCCCTGTGCCTGCTGGGCTGCTGATGTGAGAGCAGGTGGCTGTGGGACAGGTGACTTGGATGGCACAGAGCCATGCACAGGCAGAGCAGCACACTCCACCTCTGCCAGCAGGCTGGCTTCCCAGGCACACACCGTGCTTGGTCTGCATCCGAGGAAATCTCTGTCCTTGCACATTCTGTGTTAGGAGTGCCTTTGCCTACATTCGAGCGGTTATTATGAGCCTTTGCACCCATTCTGTACTCAGCTAGTTACCCAGATGTCTCTTGCAAACAATGAATTCCTAAATCAAAAGAAATAATCTGAGTAAGTCCTCAAGCACTAGCATGCTTGCACACTGATCTCTTGCACGTTGTAAAGCTAAACTTCTTCACATTTCCGCAAATCTAGTCCTCCTCTGAACTCTAGATATCTCCAAACATTGACTCACTCCTTAGCATACACCCACACTTTATGCCAGGGCTGACAATGAAATACTGAACCACAACAAAACTGACGACCTAACACTGATGAATGCAAATTCCCCCTATCCAGCACTGCTCCTGTCACCACAGTGGCAGCTCCTTGCTCAATATCTTGTCCATCTTAGTTCTTTGTGGCTCAACTTTCATAAGTTCTCATGTGGCACCACTAGTGCTTTATTTAAGCTTATCTTGATACCTGCCATATTTCTGTGCATTAAACACTCTTCACTAATTATTTTTTTTTTAAGGTAGAGTTTTTTAACAACACCTGCTTCTGCCAAGTCCATATAAAATTCCATGCAACTCTTTACTGACCTCCACATTTCTAATTTTTCTCTCCAGCAATATTTTTATCTAGGTACTTACCAATGTTAAGTCAAAATAAAGGTTTTGCCACATAATATTTAAGTGAAGGGGAAAATTATTGGCAACTATTCCATACCTCCCATACCACTCCAACTGGACATTGACACGTGTCCTGCAGTCACTAAGTGCCTGCTATGCCTCACCTTTGCTCTCATAGTCAACTGTATCATTACTGACAGAAGATATAAGGTTAATGCACCTTTCAGTTTACACCTAAATGCCTATCATGAAATTGCTGTTTAATCTTCCCTTGGCATATCTCATCCCTTGTTTTTTTCTGTTCCTTTGGCTGAAAAACTGTTAAAACATCTACTGTATGTAACTAACCCCTGCTTTTAGCAGGATTCTATCTTTTAATGGATTTCTTTTTGGATTAGCCTAGAAGGAATGGAACAGACTCCTTAATTCTAAATAATTTCTGGAGAACAAGCAGAAATTTCATCCAGCTAAATGAGGAGTACCTCCTACTGGCTTTTTTTCTTGGCCTCTAGTTACAGATAGGTTCTTCCATGATAATGGAAGGTAATTGTGTTCCCCTCCTTCTCAAAAAATTCTGAGTTTACTTGTTCAGAAACTTCTCTATGTGCTTTTCCCAGTTCTTCTAAATATCCTGTTTTGAAACTGAAAATATAATAATATTTAATAATATTTAATAATTTAATTATATAATGTTAATACACTTTTATTTATGTTTCTATTTAAATCAAAATGAATGAGCTTGTGAATACTCAATTCACAGATGTTGGAACTTAATTCTAAAATAAAATTATTTTTCTAGTAATGACAACTTGCCTGCTATAAAGCAAAGCATTTAAGGCTATCACACTGATAGCAGCATATGGTCCCCATTCTCCATTTCTGAATTTCTGTGAGCGAGTTTTATCTTCTCTTGTAACACTATAGAGACCTCAATCTACACTAAATTCTGTCTCTGGAGTTTGCAGGTAAGTCTCTCTTCATAACCAGCACAGTTTCTTTTGTTGCTTCTCCCCAAAGATTTTGATCTAACAGCTTATTTTACTTATGCTACTCTTTCTAGTATGTAGGATGACTAATTAATCATTTTAGGAGCTGCCAGTATATTTAATGAAGATACTGTATATTATTTCCATGGGCAAAGAGAAAAGCTAGCTGTGCAAAAGACTAGCTTTTTCCATGGGCAAAGAGAAAAGCTAGCCATGCAAAAGATGTAATATCTAGCAGAATTTGTGTTATGGTTCAGACAACCAGAAGTATTGACATGAGTTATTGACAGGAATTGTAAGAATAAAAAGAAATTAGATGTGCACTCCAGCATACCATATGACATTTCTTCGTATTAAATACGGAGGGAACACTTGACCTCCAAACATCATTTATCCACGTAACATTGTATCTAAAAATTTCTTTGTGCTTTCAAACTGAACACCCAACCAAGACCTTGGAGAGGTTATATATAGTGCAGCAGTGTATCTGCTGCACAAACTATTACTATTTTTAAGGGTACCAGAATAAAATGCTAATTATTACTACTACAATGCCTGTAAAACAGGCATAGATGTAAATACACCTAGTTCTTATTTAGAATAAGCCAAAGCAACAAACTGGAGACCATATAACCAACCTTATAAATTGTTGTGTACCTGGGTTCCTTCTGTACAAAAGAAATTACTGCTAAAGCAGCACAGCTCTAAGGTGAATAATTTATCTTTTTCTACTTCTTAAAGAATTTTCTATGAAAATATTCACAAAATACATGGAATATCATATTACAGATCTGTAAAACAAGCAAATGAAAGGGAAAAAAGCCCTAATACCAAGGTTGTATTGATACCTGGAAGAGCTGGAACAGAGGTTAGACAGAGTTAGGGGAATAAAGGATATATATTGAGAAGCTACACTTGGACAGCACTAGTGTTACAAATCAGGCTCTGTCTGGATGGCTCTAAAAATGGAGGCAAAAGGGAAGGGGGGGCCAGAGTCCCAAGATCTCACTCTTTTTATATATTTGGGTCCATTTGAATACAGGAGTCTCACTTGCCCACCCTCTTCTTTCCACGTTGTTTTACTTCCAACCTGAAGTTTGGAAAAGGGGTCCTTGAGTCCCAGTTGGAGTAGGATTGTTGCGTCTTCGTCACTTTGTGAAAGAATCTTAGCAACCCTGAACAAAAGCCACACACTAATGCAGAACAGAAAACTCAAAAGCCCAAGGCATCAGTTTCTTCCTCAAAGGGGGCCATTAACTTAGAACATAAACATAAGCTTCTTTATTATACTGAAGTTATTCAAAAAGAAAACGTAACTAGAAGATGGTGAGCAACAAACATAAACAGAAAAGATGAATCAGGAAATAAAAGTTAGGACATTCTGTTACAGCAGGTTATGCTTTAGACATACTTCCTTTCTTTTTTCTTTTTCCTTTTAAGATACATTTGCAAGTAGAGATGTCAAAACAAAAAATTCACTGAGGCAAGGAAAATTGCATTCTTTTTGCTTTACTTCCCTTACCTCACCTCTATATTCAATAAATTCATCACTTATTTCTTGAACAACTCATAGACCTGCATGATTAAACCCTTCAGTGAAGTTACTGTGGTCTCTCACAAACTACTTAATATATCAAGAGTGTAAAATGTAATAGGAAATACCACACTTTATGAAAGCACTAACCCTGGAGTTCTGTTCTGGCTATTTCCCTCTTAAAACAAGTATTTGCTGTCACAAAACCAAAACAAAGTCCTATTACATTGCTGCAAAGTAACTCTCACTACAACTGTAGCAATCAGGTGTTGATGTTACGAATTGTTAAACCATTTGCTTTAATAGACACCATTTGCCATTTGTAACAACAACTAAGAATATTACCAGGAAAGTAAAATGTTACTATAAGCATGATTTGTGAGTTGACATGACAATTCACTTTTATTTTTTTAGGCCTCCTCAGAGGTCAACAACATTGCGATCAGGAACAATGTTAACTAATGAGATCAGACCTGCACGTGACTTCATCTTGTTTAGCTTCTCAGAGGACAATAATAGGTTTCCCTGAGCCCATGCTATATCCAGTCTGATCACATATATAAGTCCAAGTTCCTGGGTGATTCACCAAGATCTCAGAACTTCATTAACAAAGCTCAAGTAAAATTTACTAGCTGTTCATGTGAGTCCTTCCAATAGCTCTAATATGGTGGTAACAGATCAAAATAGCTATCCCAAAATCTGCCTATGAGAAATTCAGAGTACCCTGGGAGTTCAATCTGCAACACAGTTTATGAAAATTTTTGTCTGTGATACACATTGAGAGACAGACTTGCAGAAAAATAAACTTTTGGCACAAGAGGTGATGGTGGGGATAACATTACATTCACTGTCTCACCTCTGTATTTTTCTGAACAGGGTTTGCTTTTGCTTTAAGTAAATATTGAAGAAGATTGTTCTCCAGACAACACAAACTTCTCAGGTCAATACGTTTTGACACATACATCCCTTAATGTAGGAATTCATAAGTGGTTATTACCCAAAAGGGAGTGGAGATGTCTGGTACAGCAGCTCTAAAAAACCTTTGGGGAGTAGTTTATGTAGCATAAACCAATACTAAGCCAAATTCTGCTACATGAGGAAGGAAGCCAAACTTCACCAACCTGCTAACAGTCTTTACAAGAGTAATTGTATTCTCTCTATGGAGAATTGTAGGCCATTGCTTTATGGAGAATTTATCCAAAAAATGAGTCTTTGAAGGAAACATCACGATTGATCAACACAACTGTAATATCATGAAACACAGAAAAACCTTAAGGGAACTTGGTTAATTTTTGAGAACTCAAATCAGACAAATTCTGTGAGGTTTTGTGTAACAGGATAATAGCTCCTACTGAAGTGATATGGGGACGTGAATTTGGTTCTACACCTCAAAGTCCTAGCATGCAAGGACATCACTGATGACCTAGTTTTATACTAACCAAAGAAATACACAACTCTCCTTCCACCTCTTACTTGTAGGACACTTGAGAGAAGAAAATATTAAAGAGATGATTGTCTTGATGGCCCCCATGGAGAGCCCATGACCATCCTGAAAGGTGTCATATATATGTGAAAATATCTGTACAATGTATTTTGTTGTGGTTAGCAAGATTTTTAGAAAGATAAAATATACTAGCCTAAATAATCCAAGAAGGTAAGGTTCAGGGAATACAGTCTGACTTTAATTAATCACCTATATTGATTACTAAATAGATCAGTCCTTTGTCTGACTATATCAATGCATACCTATAACATAACATGTTGGATTTGAGGATTCCTACTCATGGATTTGGGGATTCTTACTCACTTATAATTTCACAGGGTAAGGATACTAAAGGACAAAACTGGTTTTCTACAAGAAGTCAATATCAAGCAGTCTTTGGAGGCGGCACTGCAAAGACATGAACATTAACTACAAATAGAGAAAACTTACAGATAACGTGTAAAATATCAAAGAAAGCAGCATTTCTTTCCTCCTCCATTTCAAGCCTCCATTCTTGCCCCCTCCCATGTATAGAAGGAAGATGAAAAACTTAAGTGAGCTCTGAGTACCACCACAGAAACACATGGAGTTGCATGAGAACTCAATTTAGTTTTGTGATCCAGCATAATCCCAAAATATCCAAACAGAAGTCTGCAGGTATTGAGACAGCATTTTTCTATCTGTATGCAGGTTTTGCATCTTTTATTTATATATACGTATGCAAATTTGCAGCATAAATTGAAGTTATGAAGTCTGCATACTTCACTTTGTTAATGACAAAATATCAGGTCATTTAATAAGGAGTGAATTTAGAGGGTCGCTAAAATCAAATAAAAGGCACAGAGTTTACTTATTGCACTTGCATTATGACGGCAAAACTATTGTCCTAATTTTAAAACCACAACTTATATACCTGTATGCAGTCTGAGCCCAGGGCTGCTTCCCCAAATGAGCAGTGTATCTAAGACCAGCTCCCATCCTGAAATTTCATCCACTAATTCACAAGATAAACTGAGCTTCTCTTGCTAGCTCTGAGGAGAAGACCTTTCAGGACTATGCCTCAGGAGTGTGAGAAACCTAAATCCTCATACACAAACTGAGAGAAAGGAGACAGCTAATGAGCTGTCTGGTACCAAATGCAAAGGTCCCAGTGCAGCACCCTCTGGCCACAGTGGCCCACAATAAAAGTGATGTTGTTGTGGTGGGCTTTAACCTAGGTCACAGCTTCCAACACAACTCAACGTTACATCTAAAACGTCCCCAGGTAAAAATCACACCAACAACACAAAAATGGTTTCCAATGGTCAAATGCTTTATATAAGAATAGTACTGTCAAATATTTGATAACATGCATTTGTAGGAAAAAACCCCCATTTTTTTCTTGATTTGATTCTGCATGTAGTAGATATAAACCCCAAGTCATTATCCTTCTTCAAGCATTCTTGTATAAAGGTCTACAGGAACAACTGTGAGACATAAGCACTTCAAATAGAAGATAGGTTGGAATCCATAGAATTTCAACAAATCTCTCAAGTTTCCATATATATCAGTTTTCCCTCAAACCTTATCATTACACAGTTACTGTAATAAACCATTTTCCTTCACTAGCTCCAAATGCATTTTTTCCATCTTATCATTTGCCTAAAAAGGATCTGAAAATAGGTCATAATTTCCATGCAGTTGCTTAACATGCAGGAATTTGCACCCAATATTTTTGCAAAATTCTTTTTTAACTATATGAAAGATACATGAGTATTAAATATTCAAAGTTTATTTTGATGTTAAATGAACAGAGTCAACTTATTATTGTCCTTAACAAGATGTGATTATGAAAGAACAATAGTTTCAATGCCACAAACGAACCACCAAAATTATCACAAAGGTACTTGATTTGGGCCTGTTTGAAACCCATGTTAAGATCTGTCAAATTACATTAAATTTATATTAATTGCTGAAGCTTAAAATCCATTTATTATCAGCAAGGGCATAGTATAATCCTCTATAAAATCAGTTTATAACCAAATAATATTGTTAAAATATGAGATTATTAATGTAGAATTTTAACATCAAGGAAAACAAGCAATGATGACTTCCCTCTGTTGTAATGTGCCACACCCACAGTTAATAATAACAGACAGCCTCTGAGCTCCACCAGAAACAAGATGCTGTGGTAAGACACTTAAATAAATGACACATCAAAAAGCTGTAATTAACTGGACAAGAACTGGTTCTTCTTTGGAACAGCTATTTCAATTGTATTAGGTACATTTAATGAGTTGTCTGCCACAGGAGAATAAGACCCATATCCTCTCCTGCACCACAGAACACACAAATCCAAGTAAAGCCTAAAGAAAAAGACATAATTCAATATTTTCTCTGAAGGACAGCAACACCTCCTGAATTGTCAGCTGAGCAGGAGTTTCCTCAAGCTATTGCTTCTATGATGCAGTACTAACGCAGAATAAAGGGATAAGCATTAAAAATATCCCGAAGCAGTTTCCCACACACCACATACAAGGTTCCAACAGAGAATGGGAAATATTATTTTACAGACAGCACTAGTATTATCTCAAGACACTGAAATACACAATGTGTTTGGTGTCACCATTACAAGAGTATTTTAATTGTCAATATGATTTGAGATACATGGTGATACTGAAGATAAGTAACATTTATATGGTGCAGAAGGGAAAGAAAAGTGGGTTTAATATCAGCCATCAAATAAACAGTACTCTCTACCAAGAGGCCTCTAAAACATGAACAACATACATAAGTTTTGTGCAAAGAATCGCAAGGGAAGATAAAAGCTAAAATAATAATAAAAAATGCATTCTGTTTGGGTGAAAACAATCTCATTACTCATCCTATATAAAGAAGCTCATGTTAGATTACATCTGATTTCATTGCACTAAGGAGCACAGATCTGATCAAATCAAGTTAATGAATGCTTCTGTTCAACTGCTAACAATGATTAAAGGAGAATTTTAAACTCTTTAAAACCATTTCAAGCACATATTTACTACAACAAAACCACATAAAATTAATTAAAAACTTAAAAATGACATTTTAAACTGGAAAAATGAGGAAATATATGAGGAGATGAAGCTACCAGCACAACCTTAAGATATCACTGTTTTAAGAACATTAGAGCTTTAACAGGAATTAAAACAAAAAGATCATCATTTGGCATCAGAAAACTAAAAACTGGAGGCTGTATCAGTTGATGATGAATGTATTTACCATATTCAAGCCCATCATACATACACAGCAACCGTCAAGCACTTTATTTGTTTCCTTATCCTTTTGGACACTGTTTCGGTTTCTCCAATACAATTCCACAAAGAAACAGCAGTATTTAGTAACATTTATCCTCTCTCTCTTAAAGAGGGAATCCTTTCATTGAACATTCTCTTGAATTACAAGTGCTTCCTGTCACTCCAGTTTACTCCTAATAATGTGGAAATACCCTGTGCAGTTTCTGCGGGTGTATTGTGGAGAGCACATCTCTATACTGTACATCCCTAAAGCAAAATCTCCTCTGTTGCTGAGAATACTTAACGGGATATAAAACTGAGCACATCAGTTGATTTCTAAGGTCACATTCACCTTCCTAATAGTGCTTTTCCAAATAGCTATGTCATCTTTTCCCCAAACAATCCTAATTAATTAGGATCTCAATGCATTAGGATCTCAATTTCTCGGCTCACTGCCATAAGAAGTTTTTTTTTTGTATGAAAAGTCCTGGTAACTCCTGTTAACAACAAGTCAAAATTACCCTTCCTGTCCAAGTTTCTCCTGCTCCCATATTCCTCAAAGCACTTTTCTGCCCTGCCTCTGGATTCAAGTTTCCTGAGAGAAGTTAGCACCATCCACTGCTAAATTATAGACCCTGCAGCCTGCCCTTAAAAGCAGCTCCATTTAAGTGGTAGAGAGACTCTGCTCAGTCCTGAGTAATCCATCATATCCTACCAGTAAGTTCCTGGTAAAACAATCACCCCTATAAACAGGAAATCCACTTTAAATGGTAATTGTCTGCATCTTTTCCGTCCTAGATACTGCCACAGATGGACTGGTCTTAGTTCAGATTTAATCATTTACTAAATTTTGTTCAAATAAAAAATGTGAAATAATCTGAGTTACAAATGAACTGAAAATTCCTGGATTGTTCAGAGTTGTTAAACTTTTTTAGAAGGGCAACTGAGATACATCTGAGCATATGAGTTTAAAAAAAAAGTTTTGCTGAAATTGAATTCTTAAAAATATCTCACAGAAAAGCTACCGCTCCCATTTTTAAAAATAGGGCCACAGGGTTGTTCTGGCTTGAAAGCAGCAAAACTCACAAAAAGGTGGCCTTAGAAATCTGCTGTTTCATCTCACCCAACAGGAGTACATTAGAAGTTGAAATAAATCTCTTTGTATCCCAGTCCTGGAGAACATGCTCCGCCGGCAACAGTCATCGAACGCACCTGAATCTGTAGATGCTTATTGCTGTTCAGTGGGGCACAACTGCATGAATGCTAAAAATGAGATTAAAATGTACTCTTTCTACTGGTTCTAGATTAAACTGTACTGCCTTCTCCATCCATGATTTATGGAAAGTATGACAGAGGTAGCACTTGCCATAATGCAGAAAAAAGGCAGTAAGAAGCATGGTGCACACAGAATGAACATGAGTCAAGATGAGGAGACAAAGCAGTCATGCTAGGGGAGACAGATGAGACAGGGGCAGGGAGATATGCAGTCACTGAAGTGTATTTCATTCCAGAACTTGGAGTGGAGCCCAGGAAACCAAAGTCTCAAACCCTCTGCTGTCAGCTAGTATTTACAAAAGCTAATTGCGAAGCTCTTCTCACAGATTTGCAGCTGGACACAGAAAGGGCAACAGTCCTCTACAGTAACTCATTCCTCCACTGTTCCAAGAGTCAGACCACGCTGAACTATAGTTCTTAATTTTTTGGGATCTTGTATCCCTACATGATACTATTAAAAAAAATGGCTTTGTTAAGTTTAAAAAATACATTATTTAATAGCATAAAAATACAAGCATAATCCAAGATTTAAGGTGTTGGAAAAAATTTAATTCAGTGCAGAATGAATGAAATTGTTCCTATATACACTACAGTATGTACACACATGTCTGTGTTCATTTGCAACCCTGCAGGTGCAACCCATTTGCAACCCAAACAATTACCCAGTAATTAACACATGGTCCACATAAACATGTATGCCAGCATCAATTAGGTTTCCTTTCTTCAGCTATGAAAGAAAGCTTCATTCTTGCCCTGTGACACATGCTTTCAGCCAAATGTAAAGGTTTCGATACAAAGAAAATTGCCTTCTGATCTAGCTTGAATACAAAACAATGCAAGGAGAAAAAAATGGAGAGTTAGTCAGATGTGCATCCAGATGTGCTGTCCTGTCCAGCATTCTGCTGTGCGATTTGCAGCATCACATCCAGTCCTTTTTCCTCCATTCCCTCTTAATATGCCTCATATACCGGGATGCCCACAGTCAGCAATGAGTGCCAGAGCTGCTTTAAGAGGCGAAGATTGTGAGGTTCATGGGAGAGCATCGTAAGCTCTCACCCCTCTGAGCTACCCTGAATGCCACTGTCACCCTCAGGGAGATACATGACATTAACTCAGAGATGCTGAGTATTAATTGCATGCATCTCACAAAATCTGGTACTGTAGGGAAATGTTTTGAAGCTCCAGAATTCCAAAGATTTTTCCACCATCCTTCTATGAAGTTGCTGTTATTCCCTGATTAGGATTTATTCTCAGTTAGTAATCAGGATTTTCCTCAAACATTACATTTCCTGAATAGTAAAGTTTCTCTCTGAGAGCTCAGTCTTGTGAATGTCAAAGCATAGAACCCTGATGAAATGTTAAACAAAGCAAGAGATAGGCATTGACCCACAAAGCAGACGTGTAGCATCATTTAACAGGCTTAAGGACAAAATGTATTTCTGAAATATTTCAGTGAGCATCTGCATAAAGCTGACTGTTGATGGGAACTAAAGCTGACAAAGGCGTAACAACATAAAAATGCATCTGTGATCTTACCCTGTACATACTTAAAGTGACAGCCCATCAGGGTATAATTATAATATATTACTAATGGAATATTAATCAAACATTCATTAGTCTAATTTGAAAAACTTGTCTTGAAAAGCAGCCTGACTTTTCACCTCTAAAACTGTAGTTGACACACAAATGAATTTGACAGTTTTGACGACTGTGAATCCTTAGTGGGAGAAATAATGTCTTTATCTTCCAACATTTAGCTTAACTGCCAGTTTCCATCCTCTGTATGTAAAATTCAAGTCAGCTTAGATGATCCCATGCACTACTTCAACCTCTGTTAAGTACTATACATACATCTAACATGAGACAGAGATAAAACTGAGGTTATGTGCAGCTTTACCAAGTAGGAATGAAGTTTTTCTTTGAAAGAAACCTGGAATATCTGTCTACAATGTAAAAAGTCAAGCCTGAAGTAGGATTTCAGTTATCCATGCACATTCACCTTTTTGATCCCCTTTTGTCCCTTCAAAAGCGTCATTTTTGTGCACATACAATGTCTAAACCCCCACAAATATTAACCACACACAAAGGAGACCAAGTAGCAGTATAAAGTCTGCTTTTCAAACAATTCCTGTGGAAAAGCAAAGCATTTAGGAGATAACATTGTGAAGTGTCAATATCCCAGCAGGTCTCAAAGTTAAAAAAAAGATGTGATCTTTGTGCTCATGTATTGACACAATCCAATGCCTGCTTAAGGAAATGATAG
Source organism: Anthoscopus minutus (assembly GCA_013399455.1). NCBI lineage: Eukaryota > Metazoa > Chordata > Aves > Passeriformes > Paridae > Anthoscopus > Anthoscopus minutus. The sequence continues at coordinate 23,492 of VWYI01024845.1, forward strand.
ACATTACATTCACAGTGTGAGCCACAGACTTCAAAGAGGAGCAGATCAGGCTCCTATGGATTATTCTAGCTATGCTCAACCATGAGATGCTTTTAACAATAAAAATTGTATGTGTATACATTAGAGGTTTCACCAGGCTGTGATGGATTATGTACAGGGTTCTCTTTATACACCTCACTGAAGATGTTGAAATCTGGAGCCATTTAAGTCTGCTTTTTATCTCAAAGTGTGTTCTGATTTTGCCCAATCTAAAATCATAGAATATCTCAAGTTTGAAGGGATTGACAAATATCATCAAGACCAGCTCCCTGTAGGACTACCTAAAACTAAACTGTATAACTAAGAACTTTGTCCAGAAGATCCTTGAACTCTGACAGGCACAAAAGATATCACTCTGCATGAAAAAAAGCTTCCAATCATGTTTTACAGCATAATAGGAAAGGTTATTATAAATTGCAATTCAGACTGTTTACAAAATACAATGGGGAATTAATTATAATTTAGAAGCATATTTTAATCTGGCTTGACTTCAACTACTATGTAATTATTCAGGGAATATGCAATGTGTTACAATTTGTTTAGGACTGTAGTATTTTTTTCAATGTTACTGTGCTATTTTCACTTGTATTACCAGACATGGTCTGAAAGTAGGAAAAGTCTATTTATTATATCTGAAACAGGAAGCGCATTTGTAACTGATGTTATAAATAAAAATGTCGATATTTGCAAATCTAAAAGCATAACTTTAAATAGTTTCATTTTTGTCCATCTTCATTGTGTTATAAAATTAATTCCAATTATGTGCTCACTTGCAACAAAGCTGGCAAGGAAAACTCTGAAATTATCTGTACTACTTCAGTGTGATGTGATTTTTCTGTTATGTAAAACAATTTTCCTGTGTACTCACTTCTCCTTGCTAAACTCAAGACTCATTACTACCAAACAAATAATGACAATGTTGTTACTGCTGCAGGGATGGCAATATTGTATTGGTCACTGAGGAGGAGACAAGAGAACACACTTAATGGATTTCTGTGTCCTGGCCTCCACAAATGATTTGCCAGTTGTGATATGCGTTAAGACATTTCATACACACATTCTGCTCTTGCTTTACTCAGAGACTATTCTGAGGCTTCATGTTCTATGTGCTAAACCTTAGGGTCCTAATATTCAAATTAATTCCTTAATTGGCTAAGGAAACTATTGTTAAGTGAAAATCTTATGGTTTTTGTTGGTTTGTTCTGGGGTTTTTTGTCTGTCTTTTCTTCCCTCCAGCTGCTATACATTCCACTATCCAGATGATTAACTTCTACCCCTCTCTTCCTCAAAAACCCCCAAAACCCAAACAGTCCAGGGTGAGGCAATTTATAAAAGTCTCCAAATAGTAGATGATGAAAAAAAGAAATTACATAACAAAACCAAGTTTTCATTTGGCTTTATGTTACTCACATTTCCACGTATTTGAATCTAGCACTAAGTCAAATCCATTCTGCTTTCATCCCACTTACCTCCCTGTAAACACACCAGTCACAAACCCAGTTTTCTGCACTTGTATCTACTGAAAAAAAACTCTACTGCAAATGCATTTCTGTTTTCTATTGATACTATCCAGTTGGTGCATAAAGAGGAAAAAGATCTGGTCTATTTAGACAAAATACACAGTTTTGAGGGGTTTTTTTCCCCACAATGTTTTTTGTTCAGAATATACTTTGTTTAATTTAGCCTTTATCAGCACAAGCAGAATTAGTTAAAAGTAGTTGTTAGATAAAGCACAACTAATTTGATCCTACTTTCAAAAAGTATTTGACCTAGCAATAAATACTAAAAATTAATTCTACTTCTTAAAATATGTCCATGAAAGCTCTAAGAAAATGCTTAACAAAATAACCATTAATACTACATTTGCCATACTTAATTTTCTAGCACACACACAAACTTTGCTCCAGAGAGATTTCACTGAATTAATTTACTTACCTTAGGTGGTATATTGTAATGATAATAATGGAATCTA